>CAKNYM010044216.1:42736-54716 GCA_932195095.1 Andricus curvator | reverse complement strand
ACTTCTCAATGACAAGATTCTTAACGAATACTACAAGAAGTTGGAAATAATCCCGAATGATTTTGTCCAAACATTTTTAAACTTGAACACTTTCCAGCATTACCTTACATCCAGTCTATTGAGGAAGTCTTCGAACGCACAAGATTGGACATTGCTTTCAGACTATAAAACTGTTGATACAAAGTCTCATTTTGACGGAGGACAGAATATCTGTACGTCCATTTTATTTATAAATTACTAACGGATAGTATCGGATCACTAACTGAATAAACTATTAAAATTTATTTTTTAATTGAGAACGATCGCGTCTTCCAGAATATAGATTCAAATTTTTAAACAAAGCTATCACCTTTTAAAGTCAAGGCTAATTTTTAGCAGGTCAGTGAAGTCACTCTTTGACGGATAGTATCGGACTACTAACTGAACGACCCATTTAAAATTAGAATCGATTCAAGAAACAGATAGAACCTTCCAGAATATTAATAATAGTATATAAACAGCGCTATAACCTTTTAAGGTCAAGGCTCATTTCTAATAGTTCATTCGGTTAGTGGTCCGATACGATCCTTCAGTAGGTTAGCTGTAAGCAGTTGTATTTTTTGCTATTTCCCTCAATAATCTTAAAAAAAAATTTACCAAATATTTCATTTTTCAACCAAATAGTCATCGTTTTAGTTAAAAATTAATCTATTCGATCGAAAATTTAACTATGTTGTTGAAAATACGTTTTTTTTTGTTGAAAATTAATGTTTTCAACTAAAACTGTAACTATTTCTTTTTTCGTCGAAAATCGATACTTTTTTCTGATTGAAAATTCATTCATTGGGTCGCAGATTCATATGTTTCCTTCAAATCAGTCTTTTTTGGTTGCATTTATCAGTTTTGTTATTTCATGCTAATATATTTGTTTTGCCGTAAATTATCATTTTTGTTCAAAATTCATATTTTTGGGTTCAAAATGTAACTGTTCTGTGAAAAATTATCTCTTTGTTTTAAAAATTATATATTTTAGTAAAAAATTAAACTGTTGGCGTGAAAATTAACTTTTTCGCTATTTTATATTTTTGATCGAAGAGTCTACCATTTTTGTAGAAAATTCGATAATTTTTAATGAAAATTGAACTATTTGGTAGAAAAGAAACTTTTTTGTTGTAAAATCATATTTTTGGGTTGAAAATGGAACTTTTTTCCAACTTTTTGTTGTTAAAAATTCATATTTTTGGATAAAAATTCTACCACTTTTGTGGAAAATTGAACTATTTCGTTACACATTAAACTATTTATTTGAAACTATAACTGTTTGGTCAACAATCAACTTTTTTTGTTCAAAAATCAAATTTGTGGATGGAAAATTCCACTTTGTTGTAGATAATTCGTATTTTGGCTTCAAAATTTAACAATTATCTGGAAAATTCATGTATTTTGTTTGAAATTGGTCTTTTTTGATCAAAGATTCTACTATTTTTGTAAAAAATTCTATAATTTCGTTGAAAATTAAACTAATATTTGAAAAATTGAACTAGTATTAAAAAAATTATACTATTTGGTAGAAATTAACTATTTTGTTGGAAGATCATATTTTTGGGTTGAAAATTCAACTATTCTGTAAATAATTCGTATTTTTTCTTTCGAAATTTATGTATTTTGTATGAAATTTGTCTTTTTTGTAGAATAATAATCTTATTGGTGAAAAATTAATTTTCTCAGTTGAAAAGAAAATTATTATATATATTCAACTGTTTTGTAGAAAAATTTGTCTTTTTTTTGAAAATTCAACATTTTAGTGATAAATTAACTTGATTTGTTAAAAATTCATATTTTTGGATGAAAATTCTACCATTTTTGTAGAAAAATAAACTATTTAGTTAATAACTAAACTATTTGTTTGAAATTTCAACTATTTGGTGAAAAATCTACTTTTTTGTTCAAAAATAAAATTTTTGGGTTGAAAATTCCACTGTGCGGTAAATAATTCGTATTTTGGCTTCAAAATTCAAATTTTTTTGGAAAATTCATGTATTTTGTTCCAAATTGGTCTTTTTTCATTTCTAGTTAAAAATGTGTTCATTATAAGTTAACAGTTCGACTATTTGGTAGACAAATTAACTTATTCTGTTGAAAATACCTGTTTTTGGTTGAATTAAACTGATTTCAATTTTTTTTTTGAAGAAGCAAATTAATTTCTAGCTCGAAAATTTAACGATTTCATTTTTGGTTGAAAACTGATCTATTTTAGGTAAGAATTAAACTATTACCTTGAAAATTAATCTATTGTTTTGAAAATTCGTCTTTTAGAAGAAAAATAATCTTTTTGGTTGAAAATTAATTTTTGTAGGTTAAAAATTCAACTATTTTGATGAATGAATAATTTTTTGTTTGAAAATTCAATTATTTAAAACAAGTGTTTATTCAAAATTTAGCTATTTTGTTAAAGTTTACTTCGGTCAAGAATTTTACCCATTTTTTTAAAACTTACAATTATTGGAACTTATAGAAAAATCCTTGGAATCTTAAAAAATAACATACACTATTTTAAATCCTTTGAAATACTTGAAAATTTTGAAAAATTTTTTGTTCTCTTTAAAATTCCTTGGAATTTTTAAAAATACCGTGAAATCTTCCAAATTTCTTCAAACCGCTTAAAATTATTGAAACTTATAGAAAATTTTCCGATGTCTTAAAAAAATAACATACACTGTTTTAAATCCTTTGAAATCTTTGAAAATCTTGTGAATTTTTTTTTAACCTTTTGAAACTTTTTTGGAATTTTCAAAAAAACACCGGAAAATATTTCAAATTCCTTCAAACCCCTGAAAATTATTGAAACATATGGAAAATTTCTTGCAATCTTAAAAAGTAACATAACTATTTTCAATCCTTGGAAATCTTTGAACACTTCATACAATTTTTTTAATCACTTCAAAATATTCTTGAAATTTCCAAAAAATACCGTAAAGTCTCTCAAACGTCTTCAAACCCCTTAAAATTATTAAAACTTACAGAAAATTCCTGTCAATGTTGAAAAATAACATACACTATTTTAAATCCTTTGAAATCTTTAGAAATTTTGCGACATTTTTTTTAACCTCTTGAAAATTCCATGGAATTTTTAAAAATTCCCTGAAATGTTTAAAATTTCTTAGAACCCCTTAAAATTATGGAAACTCACGGAAAGTTCCTTGGAATCTTCAAACATAACCTACCGCAATGAAAATCCTTTAAAATCTTGGGAAATTTTGTGAAATATTCTTCAACCTCCTGAAAAATTTTTGGAATTTTTAAAAATACCCTTAAATCTTTCAACCCCTTCAGATTATAAAAACCTACAAAAAATTTATTGGAATCTTTTAAAATAACACACACTATTTTAAATCCTTTGAAATCTTTCGAAAGTTCTTTTCATTTCTTGAAAATTCCTTGGAATTTTTGAAATACACTTTCGAATTTTTTAAAATAACCTTCAGGATTCTGAATCATGTGAAACCTTAAGAATTTTCGTGAACTTTTTTCCCTTTTTGGAAAATTCCTTAAAATGTTGAAAAATACTATAAACTGGTTTCGAAATCTTAAAAAATACCACTTTATTTTTGAAAATTTCTAGAAATCTCCCAAAACACTATAAAATGTTTTAAATCCGTTTAAAACTTTTGAAATTTCGTGATTTTCAATTTGGTGAAAATCCTTTAAATTATTTTAACCTGTTGAAAATTTCTTAGAATCTTTTTAAAAAGCTAGGAAAAGAAATCCTTCAAATTTTCAAAGAAACTATGAAATATTTCAAATACATTGAAGTCTTCTGAAATGGAAATTCTTCCAATTTTTGAAAATTATTGAAAATTCAATAGAATCTTCTAAAAAAGCCAGCAGAATTTCAACTCGCTTAAAATTCCTGGATATTTCTTAAATTATTTGAAAATTTTTAAAATGCTCTAGAATATTCCAAATTTGCGGATCTCCCTTAAATTTTCTTAATCTCTGGGCAATTTTTTTTAGAATGTTGAACATAGCCTAAATATTTATTGAAATTTAATTGAAATTCCTATAAATTATTTAAATCTATTTGAGTTTTTTTTTACAAATATTTTTAAATCCTTCAAATTTTCTTAAATATTCGAAAATCTCTTCAAATCTTTGAAATCCTAGAAAATCCCTTAATTTGGAAATATGGGAAATCTTCTAAAGACCCTTTCAATTTTTTTAAATATCCTGAAATCTTGTAAATCCTGTGTGAAGTCCTTCCATGTCATCCCAGGTTTAGGGAAAAAATTTGTAAAAGAGCATGGAATTTTAAAAATCTTGTGAAATCTCCTCAAATATATTTGAAAATCTCTTTCAATCTTCAAAATTCCGCGAAACTCCTTAATTCATGTAAAATTCTTTGAAACTTATAGAAATCTTCAAAAATATTTCGAAATTTTTTATTTCTATTCAAAAAAATTGAAAATTCTTTTAAAAAATTGAAATCATTAAAAATGCTTTAAAACCTTTTAAATCTCAAAAAACCCTCCGAAAGCCTTCAAAATTTCAGAAATTCTTGCCATCCTATACATTTTTTTCAAATTTCTAAAAATCCTTCAACTTGCAGATGATAAACCTGAAATACTGCCGGATAGTATCGGACCACTAACCGGGTGACCTACTAAACATTATTTTTTACTTTGAAAGGTGATAACGCCGTCCAGGATGAAAATAAAAATAAATTAATGAAACTGTTGGAATGCTTATTAAATTATGCGTTAAATGATTCTCAGTTTAAGTAATTTGGGCTCATTGGTACAGTCGACTCTGGATTTAGTGTCGGTTTTGAGGCTGACCTTGATATTAAATCCAGCTTCTCGGAACGTAAACAGTCAGGGGCGTGTAAACCGTTTTCTCTGGATTTTACTGCGTCGTAAAAAATATTCTGAAATTTATTTTTCTAAAACGCAGACAAGGATAAACTAAATATTTAACGGAAATGAGGAAGAACGTTTGCTGTTACACTTTAAAATTAATGTGTTTCCTGCTTATGTACTTTAAACGTTTGCGGGCCGCTGAGCGTCTAGTTTAAAATGAGTGCTTTCTCTTCAATCCAGATACTCTGTCGCTCACTTGATTGAACCATTCGAAGACAGCAGCATACAAAAGCACATCACTTTTTTCACAAAACATCTCACAAAACTGTTCAAGTGGGAAGCACGCACTTTCGCGTAGCGCATACTGCGCATAGCGCAGTTTTATAACCAGACATGCGAAGAAGTTATTTAACAGAGAATCACTTACTTTTATAAATATTCAATTAACTGTCCACGAAAAACACAGTTTTCAAACTGATCACGTTAACACTTGACAGTTGAAAGTTAAAAAAGGGGCGATCGGATTCGAAATGATTGTTTCGAGATCTCTCTTTCTATCGGATGAGGCAGACAGAGAAGATCCGATTATGTTCCAATGTCTTTTTCTTTGTTGGATCGTAGAGCCTAATGGTTAGCTACATCAGCGCCGCCAATTCATATGAAATTTTAATTTTAATTAAATATTAACAACAAATCTTATAGTAAGTAATTATTTCAAACCGTAGTATAACTTTTTTGATAAAAATGAATTGATATTCACTGCTCTTTTTCGTCAACATTGCTCCAATAACTTCGAGATACTACTTCGCGATATATATTTGCGTGTGAGATGGCGCTGTTTTAAATATCAAAGATAGGCTCATTTGATCACACGAGATAATCCGATCAGTCCCATTGGCTTATTCGCTATGTGAACGCGTATGCCTCCCGCTTCGAGTGAACTGTCGCAACGTCATGACGCAGTTAGAGAGGTAGACCGTTATGGTACAGTCTCGTTTGAAATGAGAGCTTTCTCTTCAATAATCGGTCCAGATACTCTTTCGCGTACTTGATTAAACCATTCGAAGACAGCAGCATACAAAAACACATCACTTTTTTCACAAAACATCTCACAAAACTGTTCAAGTGGGAAGCACGCACTTTCGCGTAGCGCATACTGCGCATAGGGCTATTTTATAACCAGACATGCGAAGAAGTTATTTAACAGAAAATCACTTACTTTTATAAATATTCAATTAACTGTCCACGAAAAACACAGTTTTCAAACTGATCACGTTAACACTTCACAGTTGAAGGTTACTGATTGAACACTGCACACCCCTCGGCAGTTCTTCTTACCCATACCCGCCGTTCGGCGTCAATTCTCGGAAACACTAAATCCAGATTCTACTATTGAAATTAATAGATTGTGTATAAAATGTGAGAGAAACGAATGTTTTATTACCATTAATTAAAAATAGATGCTTTTTGATAACAGTTTAAATAATTTTTATAAATAAATTCACAGTTTGGCGACTTTTAAATAAATAGGCTCAATTTTCTGTTTACGGAATCAACTAGATATGCCTTTTCGATGACTCTTTACTATGATACTTCGCGAATTGAGAATAATTATTAATTATCTGAACAATTTTTATAAACAAATGCACAGTTTGGCGATTTTTCAATAAATAGGCTCAATTTTTGTTTACGGAATCAACTATATATGTCTTTCCGATGACTCTTCACTATGATACTTTGAAAATTGACGGAAATTATTAATTATTTAAACAATTTTTATAAACAAATTCACAGTTTTGCGATTTTTCAATGAATAGGCTCAATTTTTGTTTACGAAATCAACTAGGGATGTCTTTCTGATGACTCTTTGCTATGATACTTTGCGAATTGATAACAATTATTCCTTATTTAAACAATTTTCATAGAAAACAGCCGAAGTTGTCAATCGGAAACAAATGAATTCAAAATAAATTTATTTAGAAGAATTGTTACTTAATGAATAATTGTTTTCAGTTGGAAAGTATCATAGCGAAGAGTCATCGTAAAGACATCCCTAGTTGATTCCGTATACAAAAATTAAGCCTATTTATTGAAAAATCGACAAACTGTGAATTTGTTTATAAAAATTGTTTGAATAATGAATAATTTCTATCAATTTGCAAAGTGTCATGGTAAAGAGTCATTGGAAAGACATATCTAGTTGATTCCGTAAACAAAAATTGAGCCTATTCATTAAAAATTCAAAAAGAAAAATGAAAATTTATGGCCAAACAACACATGATATGAAAAGAAGTCGAGACGAGAAAAACATTGCTTTTTAAACACCCTATAAGAATGTTATAACAACTTTTTGAATTTTTTCGAAAAATCGAAAATTCAAATTTTCATCGCACAAAGAAAATGAAAAATTAAAGATCTCATTTTATGTTCAAACTATATAAGATACGAAAAAAATGAATCAACAAAAATTGTGAATTTAAAAAAGATCTACGAATTTGTCAAAAATCATTTTTTGATAGGACGCGGAGTTTGGAAAAGGACACAAGGCACGGCAAAAAATAACTAGACAAAAGTTCTTCACCCAAAAAGGATCTACAAATTTGTTGTTAATAATTTTCAGATAAAATCAGTAGATTTTCATTAAATCGTAAAAAACAAGACTAAAAATAAAAAAAATAAATTTATGGAAAAACGATAAAAAATAAAAATTAATTTTTCGAACTAAAAATTTGACTGCTCATTTCTTTGTGCAAATCATATCTTTTTTAGATGAAAATTTGTCTTTCTTAGTAAAAATTCATCTTTTTGGTTGAAAATTGGTTATTTTTGTAGAAAATTCATATTCTTGGTTGAAAATTTGTTGCTTCTTTCCGTTAAAAATGATGTATTTTTAAGGAAAAATTTAAATATTTCATTCTTGATTGTGCAATAATATTTTTTAGTATGAAACAGAACAATTTGGTTGAAAATTCATGTATTTTATTACAAATTTGTCTTTCTTGGTAAAAACTGATTTTCTGGCTTGAAACGTGATTTTTTTGGTTCAAAATGCCACTATTTTTTTTAAACGTAATCTACTTGGTTGAAAATTAAAAAATTTTATGAAAAAGTATCCTTTTTGGTTGAAAAGTCAAGTTTTTTGTAGAAAATTAGTCTTTCGGGTTGAAATTAACTGTAATTAGTTCACTTAGTTAAAAAATAATTTTTTCCTTTATTTTATTTTTAGTTAAAAATTAATTTTTTAACTAAAAATTTAATTATTCCAGTGGAATATTCACATTTTGAGTTTAAAATTCATCTCAACAAAATTTAACCAGAAATATATATTTTTTTAATTATTGTTATTTTTAATTCAAAAATTAATTTTACAAACTTTGAGCAACACAAATTTTGTTCGATGAAAAGATTTGATTATTTTTTCTTGTAATAAATAATTGATATTTATAAAAAAGTTTTTGATTGTTTAAATTCAGGAATTTTCTAGCTCGGATATTTTATAATTCGACAAATTTTTGATTTTTGGATTATTTAAAATAACAATAATGGAAGTAAAACATATATGCTTGCAAGAAAATTTTTTGAAAATTATAGTTATTTTTGATTCAGACAATAATTTTAGAATGTTTAAAAATAACAAATAATTTTCTTATAAAAATATTTGATTATTGTATTTTTAATAAATAAATAATATTTATAGAAGCATTGTATTGTTTAAATTCGGGAATTTTATGATTTGGTAATTTTCAAGTTCGGATATCTAATTCATGAATTTTATTATTCGGAAATTTTTCAATTCGGGAATTTCGTTATTCAGGAATTTTGTAATACGGAAATTTTATTTTTCGGGATTTTTCAGTCGTCCCTTTTTTCATTATTTTAGTCGAAAATTTATTTCTTTGGTTGATAATCGAACTATTTTGTTAAAAAATTGTGGTTTTATGGTTGAAAATTGATTTCTTTACTGAAAATTTAATTATTTCAGTTGAAAATTCATCAAATAGTTGAATTTTCAACTAAAAAAAAATAATTTTTAACCGAAAATAAAAAAATTTCCATTTTCAATTATAAACATTAACTTTTTACACAAGCAAACGAATTTTGAACAAAAGTTTGAAATTTTCAACCAAAAGGAGAAATTTTTCAACTTAATGAGATGAAATTACGATAAATATAAAACAATTTTATTGTACGGCAAAAAAATTAATGTTCGACAAAAAAACCGAAATTGCAACCAAAAAGATGAATTGTCAAGCAATAATCTTATTATACTTTTCTATGCGAAAAAAAGAAGAAATTTGAACCAAATACACGATTCTTCAACTGAAAAAGACAAATTTTCATAAAAAATGAATTTGCTAAATTTTTATTCAAAATATTAATTTTTAACCAAAAACACAAATTTTCAACAAAATAGCAAAATTCTCAACCGAAGAGATGAAGTTTCAAATAAAATCAAGAATTTTTAACCAGAAATATGAATTTTCAACAAAGTCTTTCAACTTTCAATTGCAAATTCAGTAATTTTGTTGAAAAAGCGGTATTTTTTGGTTGAAAATTAATTGTTAGACTGAAAATTTTACTATTTTTCGAAAATTCGCTTGTCTTTCGTAAAATATCAGCTTTTGCATTTTTTGCATGTTTTTGGATGAGAATTTATTTTTTATCTGAAAATTTTATTATTTTTTTGAAAATTCGATCTTTTTTTGTTAGAAAATTAATTCTTGAATTACAAATTGAACTATTTAATTTCTTATTTAAAATTTATAATTTATGAGTTGAAAATTGAACTATTTTGTAAAAAAATTCATGTATTTTGGCTAATATTAGTATTTTTGGTTGATTTCCACTGCTTCAAAAATCTATTTTTTGTTGTTGAAAAGTAATTGTTTCAACTGAAAATTCATCTTTTCCAGTTTAACAGTTAACTTAAAATTATTTTATTTTGTTGAAATATTATTTTCAATAGTTAAAAATTTTACGTTACAATTTTTTGTTGAAAAATTCTTTTTTTTTAGTTGAAAAATCAACTGTTTTGTAGATAATTTGTTCTTTTTTGGGTTTGGCAGGTAGAACATTATTTTCTTGGTTAAAAATTTGTTTTTTTTGTTGTTGAAAATTTATTATTTCAAAGTCAAAATTTAAATATCCTGTTTTTTGTTACAAAATTATCTTTTTTAGTTAAAAAATGATCTTTTTTATTTGAAAATTGAACTATTTTAGTTTAAAATTAATCTTTCTTAATTTTAAATTAACTCCCTTGTTGAACATTGATCTTTGTGGGTTCAAAGTTTATTTTTTAATTAAAGAGATAATTCTTTTTTTTTTAAATCGTTCTTTTTTGGTTTCAAACTAATTTTTGAACTGAAAATTAACATATTCAATTTTTCTCTTAAAAATGTATGTTCTTTTAGTTGAAAATTAACCTGATAGATTAAAAAATTATGCTTTTGGTTGAAATTCAATAATTTGTTTAAAAATTGTTTACTTTGTAGAAAATTCAACAATTTTTTGCAAGAGTCATTTTTTGGTTAAAAATGTAACTGTTTTGTTGAAAACGATGATTGATTTGTTGAAAATGCATCATTTGAGTTGGACTTATACTTTTTTTTGAAAAATAAAAATACTTGAATTCATCAAAATAGACAAATTTTTCAACAAAATAGTTGAATCTTTAACCAAAAGAGATAAATTTTTGACCAGTTTTATTTTTAACAATCAAAAAAAGATATTTCCATCAAAAGAAATATGTTTTTTAAATCAAAAAAAAAAAAAAGAACAGAACAGCCGAAATTGCTCAAAAAAAATAAATTTTTTAAAATAAAAAGACTCTTTTTCAATAAAACAATTCAATTATCAATTAGGAAAGAATTTTCTGACAAGAAACAAAACCAACTAAATTGCTCATTTTTTAACAAAAAATGATGAAATTTCTACCAACAAAGATGTCAGCCAAATTGTTGAATTTTAAGCCAAAAAGGCGAATTTTCGAAAAAATAATTTTAATTTTTGACCAAAAAATATGAATGTTTAACAAAAAAGTTATTTTCAACCGGATAGTTTAATTCTTAACAAAAACATATTAACAGACAATAAAATGGTTATATTTTCAATCAAATAAATGAATTTAAAAAAAAAATGATAAATCTTCTACATAAAAAATGAATTTTTAAAAAAGTAGTTCTAGTTGTAACGATTTTTAGTTTTTGAAAAAAAAAAACAGTTGAATTCATTCAAAGAGACGAATTTACTACAAATCAGTTGAATTTTTAACCGAAATTTAACTAAATATACTAGCCTGAAATGATGGTTGAGTTTATTTGATTAAAAGAAATTTCCTTTTTTTTTTAATTTCAATTAAAAATTGTTCTTTTAACAGAGATCTTTTTTTTAATGAAAAAGGTATTTATTTTATTCATCTAAGAATGTATTTAAATTAGAAAACAATATTTTTTTGTCGAAATAATTCATTTCAGATGGAAAAATTTTAGTTAAAAAAAAGTTCTTCTTCATCCAAAATGTAACTTTTCCATTTTTGGTTGAAATTTTATTTTTTTAAGTTTAAAATTCGACTATTTTGTAAAAAATAAATTTGTCTTTTTGAATAAAAAATTAGTTTTTTTTCTCATTGAAAATGTGACTTCACCATGTTTCATTGAAAATTTATCTTGTTAGTTGAAGATTAATCTTATTGGTTACAAATTTTACTATTAAAAAAAAAGAATTTTTTCCAACAAAAAATTCTTTTTTTAATAGAGAATGTAACTTCCATTTTTCGTTGAAATTTCATCTTTCTTTGTTGAAAATTCAACTATTTGGTAAAAATTTTTTCTTTCTTGGTGAAAAATTAATCTTTTGGGTTAAAAATTTCACTATTTTTCTTAAAAAAATTTTTTAGAACAAATTCGTTTTCTTTATTTGAAATGTTATTTTTTTATTTTCCGTTGAAAATTTATCTTTCTTAGTTGAAGGTTCGACTATTTGGTAAAAATTCCGTCTTTTATGGTAGAAAATTAATCTTCATTTCTTAAAATTAATCTTTTTGGTTAAAAATTTCAATATTTTTCTTAAATTTGTTTTTTTTTTTTGATAACGAATTAGTTTTTTTCATTGAAAATGTGACTTTACCATTTTTCATTGAAAATTTG
>CAKNYM010044216.1:3252-23754 GCA_932195095.1 Andricus curvator | reverse complement strand
TTTTAACTGAAAATGTAACTTCCTTTTTCTTAAGATTGATCTTTTTTAGTGAAAAATTCTCATTTTTTGGTAAAAAAAAATAATTTTCTTGGTTTTAAAATTTCATTTTTGTTAGGTAAAAATGCATCAGTTACGTGGAAAAATAATTTGTTGGTAAAGTCATCTTTTTTGTTTGTAAATTCAATTTTTGTAGAAAAAATACTTCTTTTGGCTTGAAGGTTCAACAATTTAGGTAAAATTTTCTTTCTTTAGTGAAAAGTTTTCATATGTTGAAAATTCGTCTTTTTGGTTTTAAAAAACTTTTTTTACGAAAAAAATTGAATTTTTAAATCAAAAAGACGAATTTTTACCCAAAAAGAATGACTTTTTAACACAATTGTTGAATTCTCTACCCAAAAGTTGAACTTTTATCAAAAAACCATGAAATTTATTTTAAAACAGACACATTTTTATTTAAAAGGAGAACCAATTTTTTTTAAATAGTTGAATTTTCATCAAGAAAAGATTGCAGTTGACTTTTCAAGATCAAAATATGAATTTGTTAGCAAAAAATAAGTTTCTGCGAACAAAATTGAAATTTTCATCCAAAAAGACGAATTTTCTCAACCAAAAGGAATGAATTTTTAACGAAATAGTTGAATTCTCCACCAAATAGTTCAATTTTTATCTAAGAAAGATGAAATTTGTACTAAAACAGATGAATATGTAATAAAAAAAGACCAATTTTTTTTAAAAGTTGAACTTTCATCCCGAAAAGCTTTCAGTTCATGTTTTAGCACCAAAATATGAATTTTAAACAAAAAGTAAATTGTCTACAAAATAGTTAAATTTTCAACAAAACAGTGGAATTTTCGACCAAAAGTATGAATTTTTAACAAAATAGTTTTATTTTCAACCAAAAAGGTTGCATTTTTATCCAATAAGGATGAAATTTTTTTTAAAACAGATGAATTTTTGACTTGAAAAAAAAAACAAATTTTGAAACAAGATTTGAATTTTCAACTGAAGAGTTGCATTTTTATTCAAAAAAGATGACATATTCCTTCGAAAACACATGATTAAAAAAAAATTTTAAATAGTTAAATTTTCATCCAAAGAAAATTCCAGTTCACTTTCCAACACCAAAATAAGAATTGTAAACTATAAGTTAATTTTCTCCTAAATAGTCGAATTTTTAACCAAAAAGTATGAATTTTTAACAAGATTGTTAAATTTTCAACCAAAAAGTTGCATTTTTGTCCAAGAAAAATAAAAATTCTACAAAAACAGGTGAATTTTGAAATCAGAAAGACAAATTTTCAAAAAAAGAGTTGAATTTATATCCAAAAGGATTTCAATAGAATTTTATACAGAAAAATACCAATTTTAAACAAAAAGTAAATTTTCTAAGAAATACTATTAAATTGAAAAGACAAATTTTCAGAAAAAATATTTTTCTTCCAAAAAATATTCCAGTTGACTTATCAGCAACAAAATATGAATTTTAACTAACATCTTCCATTATTATAAAGGATTTCAACTTTTAATCAACAAGGAGAAAAATGAATATAAAAAATGAATATCCGTACCAAAACCGATTTTAATTTTTAATGCAATCCAAAACCGATTGGTTTTTAACCAAACTGTTGCATTTTTAACAATAAACAAAATTAATTGCTTCTACCAAAAAACACAAGTTTTCGACAAAATACAATCATTTTCAAACAAAAAGTTGAATTTTTACAAAATAGTTTCTACAAAAACGGATATATTTTTAAACCAAACAGACGAATTTTCAACTAAAGAAAAGATTTTTAATAAAAAAAGAAAAAAGTCTCAATCAAATTATAAAATCTGCATGCCAAAAAGGTGAATTTTCTGCACAATAGTTAAATTTTCAACCCAAAAATAAGAACTTTCAGGAAATAAATTAATTTTTTTCCCAATTATTAAATTATGTAGCAAATAATTTTGAACAAAAAATAAATAACTTTTAACTAAAAATAGTTGGATCGTAAAAAATAAAAAAAATTTCAACCAGAAGATATGGATTTTCCAACCAAAAATTTTTTATTTCAGGGTAGGCGTACAATTTAAAATTTCCTATATTCTATTCTAAATATTCTCTTAGAGAAATACGAGAAGTTTACGAGTTTGAACGAAATATTTAGTGTTTCTTTGACTTTTCCGGTTAGAAACAAAAAATAAACATTATTATTATTATTGATTTAAACAAGAAGGATCTCAGTAACTGCTCGAAGAAAAAATAACATTCAATATGATCAATACAGAAAATTTAAAGACCATTTTAAATTTTTGTTCAAGAAAAATGCAATATTTCTACAAAAAAATATGAACTATTAAATTGAAAAGACAAATTTTCAGAAAAAATATTCCAGTTGACTTATCAGCAACAAAATATGAATTTTAATTCACATCTTTCATTAAATTATACGAAAAAAGTTGAATTTTTAACCCCAAAAGACGAATTTTTAACAAACCAGTTGAATTTGCAAAAAAAATTATGTCTTTTCAAGAAAATTGTTGAATTTTTAACCAAATAATAAAATTTATAACTAAAAAGAGAATCTTCGGGAGAAAGTTTTAACGAATTTGCAAAAATGACAGACTTAAAAACTTTTTAAATATCTAAAATTTGAATCATCTTGAAATCGGTCAGAGATTTGTAATAACTAATAATTACAAAGAACTCAAACTAACCCAATAAAAAGTTTTTAAAAATTAAAGACAATACAAATTAATTTTTCACAAAAACTTGAATTTTCAAACCAAAGATATGCATTTTCCATCAAAATAATTGAATTTTTGGCCCAAAAAAAGACGAGAAGTGAATTTTCAATTTAAAAAATCAATTTTCTAACAAAAATGGAATAGCCACATTTTCAGTAAAAAAATTCATTTTCAACAAAAAAAATAATTTTCAACAAAATAGTTAAATTTTTGGGTAAAGAAACATACTTTTAGCTAAAATAATGAATCTTTAACCAAAAAAATGAATCTTCAACCGAAAAGATGAATTTTCTACCAAAAAAAGATACATTTTCTACAAAATAAATGAATTTTCAACCAAGAAGATGTCTATCAAAAAATATAAATTATCGACGAAAAATATAATAGTTGAATTTTCAGTTATAAAATTAATTTTTAATTAAAAAAAAATAATTTTCAATCACAGAAATGAATTTTCAACCAAGAATATTAATTTTTTTTAAATACATACATTTTGCTACAAATTTTTAATTTGTAAAGGAATTTCCAACCAAAAAGGTGAATTAGCCCAGAATATTAATCTTCTTGGTGATCAATTCACCATTTTGGTTGAATATTCATTTATTTTGTGAAAAACTATAGAAATTTTCAACTTAATAGCTGAATTTTCCAGTGAAGAAATTTGAAAAATTCATTTTCATCGAAAAAAATTCAGTTTCACCAGAAAAAAAAACGAATTTTCAACAAAATAGTTCAATCATCAAGCAAAAAAATTATTTTCAACTAAAATAATGAATCTTGAACCAGAAAAAAATGAATTTTTAACCCAATAGTTGAATTTTCAATTGAAAGAAAGGATTTTGTACAACAAAAAAATTTCAACAAAATAGTTACATTTTCTACCAAACAAATGAATTTTTTGACAAAAAAAAGAATATTTCAATTTTCAGCAAAAAATATAATTTTCAGACAAAAAATTAATTGTCAACCAAAAAGATTAATTTTCTACCATAAAAGACAACGTTTCAAGAAAATACAGAAATTTTCAAAAAATAGCTGAATTTTCAATATAAATGTTAAATAAAACATGGTAGTTAAATTTTCAATTAAAAAAGTTCATTTACAAAAAAATAGTTGATTTTTGAATTAAGAAGTTATCAAATCAAGATGCACTGGGACCCAAAAATTCTGGAACCAATGAAAAATGTACACAATGATTTAAGCAAGAACTTATTTAAATACCTGGTAAATACCACATTTTTCTGTTTTTCTAATATGTATTGATATTGAAAAATGATAATTTTTAATAGAACTAGCAAATATTAACCGGTTGTGGTAAGTTTTGGTTTTCAAAATTATTATTTAAATTATTACAATGAATTAGTAAAATAGTTGAAAATTGAGAATACAAAAAAAAATAAGTCGAGTGAGTTATAATTCATTGTTAGTCACTCTAAACATAGGAAAAAGGGAAGAAAGTGTTTTCAAAATGCAAAACAAAATCATTATGAAACTGCGTCATCATCATGCGCTATGCGCAAAAGTGCGTGCTTCCCACTTGCAGTGTTTTGCGAGGTGTTTTGGTGCAAAATATATAATAATATAATAGTGCAATGAAAATATGCAACAATGGTTATTTTTCTTTTATTCTAAAAATACCATTTTGACTGTTATTTAACAATAATCTGGAATTTTCTCAGTTCAAATATGAACATAAATAATGGGACATTTTTCTTAATCCTGAAGGTTGAAAAAAAAATTTTTTATATAAAAATAAACAAAATATTGGAAAATGAACCGAGTTTTTTTCTAAAGAAAAACACATTTCTATATGAATTGAATTCATTATTAAATTTTATTTCTGTAAAAAACTAATTTTTTTTTCTCTAGCTGGAAATCAGAAAAATTGTCTTCCTACACTATTGGGTCAATTCAAAAAAATAGGTGGCTGGCCCTTACTGGAAGGAACCTTGTGGAAAGAGAGAAGCTTTGATTGGATAAAGACAACTTACGATTTTCATAATTTGGGATACAATACGTTTTACTTTTTTTCTACCAATGTTATGGCTGATGAAAAAAATAGTTCGAGAAATGCTTTGAGTGTGCGTGATTACAATGAGAGAAAAAATAACAAATTGGGATTGAGATTCAATATTTTCATTTTGAAAATTACTTTTTTAGATCGCTCAACCATTTCTCCCTCTTGAACCGGAAGTGATAGCGAAAGGGCCTAATGACAAGATGTTTAAGGCCTTCTACGATTATATGCTTGACACTACTGCTGCTTTCAAGATAAGTAGAGCCAAGGCTGAAAAAGATTGCAAGGATGTTATCGATTTCATAGTTAAGCTTGGCAGTGTGAGTATTAATTAAATTATGATATCATAATTTGATACCAAAATTGGATCAAAATCTGTCAGTTGTCAGTTTTTCGAAACATCAAAGTCATTACCGTCTACATTAATGTGGTTCAAATTTTTTTCTTTTTAATGCCCCATCAAGTTTAAAAGGTATTTCCCAAAAGAAAAAAAGAGTTTCTCTAAATTTTATTTAGAATCGTTAATATTGAGTAAATTGGGTTGAAACTCAACAATTTTTTTCAAAATTCTCTACAGAATACGACTGGATTATTACATTTTAGAAATCCACAAGTGAAAAATTGAGGTTCGCTTTGGCCCTAATTATGATTTTCTCTTGATTTTGTTTAATACAATTTGTAAGTGTGTCGCGATTTTTTCTGAATTTTTCAGCCTATTTCAAACTTTTTAGTGTGAGCAAGGCAATAATTAATTTAGGTTAAGGAATATAATTGCCTTAACAAATTATGATCGTATATAAATATCTTCTCTTATTATGATGCTGGAGAGTTTCAATTTTCTTTTAAATTGTCTACTTTTGTTTCCCTTTTTGATTAGAGTGAGATAATAATCAGTTCAAATTGACAAACATCATTGTTTATATAATGTGTTATTATTTTTATCAATATTAACTTTGAATAATAGAAAATAATTCTTCAAAAAATTATCTTTGTGGTTGAAAATTCAACTATTTGGTTGAAAATTGATGTATTTTGTTGAAAATGCATTTTCTTCTGTAGAAAATAATTCTTCTTCAGAAAAAATCTTTGTGGTTGAAAATTTAACTATCTGGTTCAAAATTCTACTTTTTTGTAGATAATTTGTCTTTTTGGTTTCAAAATTAAGCCATTTTGTAGACAATTCCTGTATTTTTCAAATGTTTGTCTTTTTTGTTTGTAAATAATTCTTCCTGTTCAAAAAATTATCTTTTTTGCGTAAAATTAAAATATTTTGTTGACAATTAAACTCTTTTGCCAGAATTATTTTTTTTTAGATTCATCATTTTAGTTTAAAATTTATTCATTTGTTTGAAAATTTAACTATTCAACTCTTCGGTTGAAAGTTCATTTTTTTCTGGTAGAAAATAATTCTTCTTCAAAAAATCATCTTTTTGGTTGAAAATTCAACTATTTGGTTGAAAAAATTTTTTTGTCTCATTTAAAAATTCCTTTTTTTTGTTTTTAAATTTTTTTGCTTCTAAAACTATATGTTTTATTTAAGAAATCAACCTTTTGACTAATGATTTATCCTCTTCAGATAATAATTCATCCATATAATTGAAAATTCGTGTATTTTATTGGAAATTCATCTTCTCAGGTAGAAAATTCGATTATTTGATTTAAAAATGATTTTGATCAAAATTATTATTATTTTTTTTTTGAAGATTCATTTCTTTGATAAAATATCAAATATTACATTTTTTGTTGAGAATTCAACCCTTTGTTGAAAATTAACTTTTTTGTTTAAAGTTCATACTTATGGGTTGCAAATTAAAAATTTGCTAAAATTTTTTTTTCCTTTCTGGAAAAAAAATATTTTTGGTTGCAAATTGATTTGGTCTATTTGTTTAAAATTGTAGTCAGTTTCTGAAAATTCGTCTTCATTGGTAGAAAATTAATCTTCTCAATAGAAAATTTATTCATTTTATTGAAAATTCAACTATTTCGTTCAAAAATAATTGTTTTGGTTAAAAAGTCAACTGTTTTCAAAAATTCGTCTATTTTGTAGTTATTTTTGGTTAAATAAGAGAAACTAGGTTATAGAAACGTTGTTTTGAAATTTAAAACAAATATTTTCTGATTGAGACTTTTTTCTTTTTTTATTAAAAATCTTTTCTTTAGTTGAAAATTCGTCTGTTGGTTTAAAAACCAATTGGTTTTGGATTGCATTAAAAATTAAAATCGGTTTTGGTATGAACATTGATTTTTTATATTCATTTTTCTTCTTGTTGATTAAAAGTTGAAATCATTTACTAAAAGTTATTTTTTTTTTTCGTTAAGATTCAACTATTTTGTTGAAAATTTTTGTGCCTTTCTTTGCTTGAGTCTGATATTTTTGCTGAAAATTTAAATATTTTTGTAATTGAATATTCAACTATTCCATTTTTTTGTTCAAAATATTAGCCCTTTCTTTGAGAGATGATAGCCCAGTTTAGAATATGGATAAAATTTTTTTTTTTTACTTGGCAAGCTTATGAAATTCTGCATTGAATGAGTGCTATTTGAAGTAATTAAGCCTTCTAGGTTAACGCAGAACGCACCTGCTCATTGATCGCAGCGCATTCAGCAATTTCTGGAGAACGATCACGTGATGCTTCTCCAGAAATTGCTGAATGAGCTGCGATAAATTGTAAGGTGCATTATGCGTTGACCTACGAAGCTAAATTACTTCAACTAGCGCTCATTCAACGCAGAATTTTAAAGCTTGCCAAATTGAAAAAAAACCTATTCATCTATATTCTGAACGGCGCTATCATATTCACAACTTAATCCTCTTAATTTCATGATAGTATAGTAAAATATAGTAATACTTAGGGACCGTACTTCAATTACGTAACAGCTGAAGATGGGGGGGGGGTCGAGACATTTTGTAACGTTTCGTTACGGTAGGGGGGAGGTGGTCCTTCACTCATGTACGTAATTTTTAGAAATTCGCAAAAAGTTTCTCCCGAAGATTATCTTTTTAGTTATAAATTTTATTATTTGGTTAAAAATTGAAGAATTTTCTTAAAAAGACATAATTTTTTTTTTATATTCAACTGATTTGTTAAAAATTCTTCTTTTTGGGGTAAAAATTCAACTCTTTTCGTATAATTTAATGGAAGATGCTAGTTAAAATTCATATTTTGTTGCTGATAAGTCAACTGGAATATTTTTGGAATGAAAAATATTTTTTCTAGAAATTTGTCTTTTCAATCTATTTCCTAGAAAATTTACTGTTTGTTTAAAATTGGTATTTTTCTGTATAAAAGTCTACTGAAATCCTTTTGGATATAAATTCAACTCTTTTTTTTCAAAATTTGTCTTTTTGATTTCAAAATTCACCTGCTTTAGCAGAAATTACATCTTTCTTGGATAAAAATGCAACTGTTTGGTTTAAAATTCAACAATTTTGTTGAAAAGTCGTAGTTTTTGGTTCAGAATTCTGCTCTTTTGTTGAAAATTCAACTATTTTGTAGAAAATTTACATTTTGGTTAAATTTAATATTTTGGTGTTAAAAAATGAACTGAAAGCTTTTCTGTATGAAAAATCAACTTAAAAAAAAAATTGGTCTTTTTTTATTAAAAACTCATCTGTTTGAGTACAAATTTCATCTTTCTTCGACAAAAATTCAACTATTTCGTTAAAAAATCATTCCTTTTGGTTAAAAAAATTCGTCTTTTTGGTTGAAGAATTCAATTTTGTTCGTAGAAACTTATGTTTTGTTAAAAAATTCATATTTTGATCTTGAAAAGTCGACTGAAAGTATTTTCAGAAAATTTGTTCTCCTTTCAAGTAAAAATTCATCTGTTTTAAAAGAAATTTCATTTTTTCAAGTAAAAATTTACCTATTGGGTATAGAATTCAACAATTTTGTTAAAAATTCATCCTTTCTTGGTTAAAAATTCATAGTTTGTTCGTGAAAAGTCAACTAAAATCTTTTCTAACAGGAAATTTAACCATTTATTTTTAAAGTTATCTTTTTGATTTATAAATTCATCCGCTTTCGTAGAAATTTCTTTTTTTTACGAAAATGCAAGCTTTTAGTTAAAAATTATTCTTCTTTGCTTAAGTATTCAACTCTTTTATTTGAAAGATTTGGTTGACTCACTTTGTTAAGAAATCACTTTTTTTAAGAGTTATATTTTTCGTTGAAAATTTATCTCTTGGGTTGAAAGTTGAACTATTTTGTTAAAATTAATCTTTTTAAATGGAAAATTGAACTACTTAGGTAAAGTCTTTGGTTAAAAATTTAACTGTTTAGTGGAAAGTTTTTTTTTTGTTTAAAATTAATTTTTTAACTGAAAACGTAATTTTTCAGTTTTTTAAGATTGATATTTTTTAGTTGAAAATTTTCCTTTTTTGGTCAAAACAATAATTTTCTTGGTTTAAAATTTCATTCTTGTTGGGTGAAAATGCATCAGTTTCGTGTAAAAACAATTTTTTTCTGAAGTCATATTTTTTCTTTGTAAATTCAATTTTTGTAGAGAAAATTCGGCTTTTGGCTTGAAGGTTTAACAATTCAGGTAAAATTTTCTTTCTTTAATGAAAAATCTTTATTTTTTGAAAATTCGTCTTTTTGGTTTTAAAAATCTTTTGTTTTGTATAAATTTCATGTTTTCTTATTAATATATGAACTATCACACTTTTTGTTGGGAATTAATACTTTTAGGTTGAAAATTCAACTATTATGTTAAAAATTTAATTATTTCGTTGAAAATTTCAGCATTTTTTTAAAAAGCCATCTTTTATAGTAGAAAAGACATTTTTTTGTTCAAAATAAATTAATAAACTTTATAATTTTAAATTTGTATCTGAAATACTGTTTTATTTCGTTTATCAAAGATTCTATGTTAAAAGTATTTCAAGATTAAAATGCTGGTATTTGAATATTAATGATCAAGGAAAATGAAACATTAGACTAACAATAACTAGTAAAACATTTTTGGCACTTTAAATTACGTAGAGAAAGAGTGTGGGGGGGGCTGGAAATATTTTCTTACAGTTTGTTACAGGAGGGAGGGGGGGTCTCAGAAAGGGCCTATAATCCGTTACGTAATTTATGTACGGCCCCCTGGGTGATGTTTGAAAAAAATGTTACTTTAAAACGTCTTGAAACACTAGATGATCAAGAGTTTCGGAATTGAAACAATGGCAGCAATTCCCAGTACCAAAATGTCAGTGAAGCAGCTCGCAACCAAATATCCGATTGTTCCCTGGAAGGAGTACTTCAACACATTTCTGAAACCGAACATAGTAATCGGTGACGATGAAATGATAACAGTGTACAATCCTGAATATTTTGATAAATTCAACGCTTTAATGAAGCAGCCACTACCAAACAGGGTGATAGCTAATTACCTGTTTTTGATGGCGATTCAAGAAGTTGCACAATATTCAAGTAAGGAATTGATGAATCCCTTCTTGAAGTATTCAAGTATACGCTTTGGTCCCAGTGCAGCTAACGTTGGAGATAAAGCGAAGCAGTGCCTCGAAAGTACAACTATTACACTAGGAATTAGTACTGGTGCTCTATATGCTCGGAAAAATTTTAACCAAAAATCTAGGAAAAATGTAGAAGAATTAGCAGTCGCTCTTGAAGAACAGTTCAAGAAATCTCTAAAAGGGGTGAGATTTTTTCATACACTATTTCAAACTCTACTTTATTATTTATTATTACTTTTATGTTAGTAATAATAATATGTAATTTACTGCTGACTGATAGTATCAGAACACTAATCGGGTGACCTATTCAAAATCCCATTTAGCGTCCAATAATCAAGTTAATGTATAGAATTTCTGAGAATAAAACAAGAATTCAACGATAAAATTTGGACAAACACCAAGTATGTTTGCAACAAGATAAAATCAATGATCTTTTAAAACATCAGATTTTCCTCAATCGAAGATTTTTAAACGATGATAAAAAACAATGGAACTAACTTTCTATTTTGATTTATCAACAAACTAATGTTCAAGAGCAAAATTATTATTTACACAATATTTTTGAAAAAGAAAATAAGGATACTTTGTTTGTAAATTTGGCATATATTCAAATTCCTGATTCAGTTACAGATATTCTCAGATTAGGTCAAAGATGTTGAATCAAGTATACACAAAATTCCAATATTAGATCAACAGGATTTCCGAAACAAGGTTTTACACTTGTCAAAGAGCTTTGTTGATAAAAATTGTTTGCACATTAGTAGTATTGATCGTAAAATTTCTGAAGGTTTGAGGATAACAAAAGATTTCCTTAAAACCAACCCTGATATAATTTGCATGAATGCTGATAAAGGCAATATTATTGTTTGTATGAAGAAATCAGATTATGTTAGGGGTATGGAGGATTTCCTTTACAATCGTGATAACTTTGAATTATTGAATGAAAATCCGTTGAAACAATTAAGAAGAGACACTTTCAAGATTCTAGACACCAAAGACACAGTTCTTGCAAGATGTTATGGTTTGAGAAAGATTCATAAAGGTGGCTATCCTTTGAGATTGGTTATTTCAACTATTGACACTCCCACGAAATTTTTAGAACAAAACTCTAATTTGATACTTAAAGACTCAATTACAACTTCCAAATACAATATTAAAAATAGCTGGGAATTCCAAAAAATTATTATTCAAAAAACTGTTCCTGATGACCATGTAATGATTTCTTTGGATGTTGTTGCAATGTTTCCAAGTATACCCCTTGAATTGGTTAAACAGGCAATTTTAAATAGATGGAATAATATAAAAACACGTACTCGATTAAGTCAAAAAGATTTATATTGAGTTGAATTGAATTGAATTGAATATTTATTAAGCTCAACAGTCAAAAGACCAATTACAGAGCTACTATTAGCTATACATGTGAGTCTTAAGTCTAAGATTATAATCGTGGCTATTGTACAGAAATGATATCACATATTTAGTGGTTATAACTTTAATTTGCGAGTGAGATACATAGACTTGTACTGCATTACAAAAGTACTCTAACGAGGAAGTGAATAGGTCGATCTCTACTTGCGTGTTACTTACAAAGTTGTTCAGATTAGCACACATGTTATAAAGTGGTGATTGGTACACCAAACTGGAAGAGAGATATATAGGATTTTTACTTCTAGTATTGTATTCTGGCTCAGAGAATGGAATTATTTCAGATATCGCTGCACAGACGATCATACCGCGTATTATTTTGAAAAGGAATACTATAGATGTGTATGTGCGTCTTTCCTCCATTGACCAAACGTTAAATCTTTTTCTAAGCTCAGCTGCATCACTTCCAGGAGCAGGGTAGTGACCTTGTTCTTTCCAATATAAAAACTTTAGAAACCTTTTGTGACAATTTTCTATTGCATTTGTATATTTATGAAATTTAGGTGACCATATGATACATCCATATTCCAGCCTGGGTTGTATCAGAGTTTGAAATAATGTTTTTAGTGTATCTTGCGATCGAAAATTTCTGCATATCCTTAGTAAAAAACCTAGAGATTTACTTGCACTCGCAACTATCTGATCAGTGTAAGTGATAAATGTAAGTTGAACTCAACTTATTTCAAATTCAGTGGATCTTTTTATAGGCAAAAATTTGGTACTCCCATAGGTTCAGTCATTTCTCCGATTTTAGCAAAAATAGTTATGGAAGATTTGGAGGTTTTTGCTTTCAAGAAGCTGGATTTTGTTTTGCCCTTTCACTTTCGGTATGTTGATGACAGCTTATTATGTGTTCCTCTAGCAAAGTTACAGGCAGTTTTTGATGCTTTTAATAGTTTTCATTCAAAACTTAAGTTCACCCTTGAAATAGAGAACAATAATAGAATCAGATTTTGGACGAAGAAGTTATTAAGGGTCAGGATGGTAATATTACCAATTGGTATAGGAAAAGTACATATTCAGGTAGAATTTTAAATTTCTTTTAGGCTCATCCTTTTCAAAACAATATTGCAGTAATCAAAAACTTAGTTGACAGAGCTCTAGGTTTGTCCCACATTTCATTTCACAAAGAGAATTTGAATATTGTTAGGAATATCCTTTTTCTTAATCATTACCCACAAAAGTTGATTGAGCAACATATCACAATTTGAATTCGACAAATCAAAAACAAAGTAACATTTTATCTACAGATAATCAGAACGAATTGAGAGAATATAGTTCTTTCAACACTTTTGTTCTTTAGTTTTTTGGTCAAATTTCAAAAACTATTGAATTTATGTTAAACAAATTCAATATTCATACTATTTTCCGTATACCATTTAAAATGGATTCAATAATAACTTTTGGTAAAGATCCTTCAGATAAATTTGAAAAAGGTGTTGTTTACAAGATCACTTGCAAGATCTTTAAGATGACTTATGTGGAACAGACTGACAGACAAAATAAGTTGTCTATTAATTTAAAAACTGATTTGGAAAAATTGAACAAAAGTTGTCCTATTATGATTAATTACATTTAGCAATAAGTTTTCATGGGTCTTGACTTTCTCTCATTTCTTGTTTGTTTCTAACGGATTTGTCTTTTGACAAATTCTTGCCTTGATAAAGGTGCTGTGTGAGCACCAAAACGTTGGTAAATATTGTGCATGCTTTCATATTGTGATTTGATAATAATGAAAATAAAAAAGACAAAAGAAACAAAAAAGAGAAGGAAGGGGATTTGGTTGGTTGCCTTCTCATTTTTCTTTCCTCTTTTTTATTTTTGTGCAAAAAACAAAAAATTTTCTTGTTTCTAGGAATTGCAATAGGAGCATTTTGTGGTGTTTGTCCAAATTTGATCGTTGAATTCTTGTTTTATTTTCAGGAATTCTATAAATTATTCAAAATTAGCCGAAAGTTGATAGCGCCGCCCACAATTCAGAATTTATTTATGCCGTTGGAAAGCTTTTTGCATTCTGCACTGAATGAGCCTTAGTTGAAGTAATTTGGCCTTATTGGTATTGAATTATTACGTAAAAGATGATGATTATCGGTTGAAAATGCAATATATATCAACCTGAAATTTTATATGTTTGATTTTTTTATTTGTTTTATATTAAATGGTCATGGTAAAATAGCTCAAATTTGGGCTAGTTACTCTTACCCTCACTTACTGCTTAATTTTGTTTAAGGTCGACTGGATGGATGAAAAAACAAAAACGACTGCTTTTGATAAACTCAAATCTTTGAAAAATTTTATTGGATCATTCGATCAACTTTCAAATGACAAGTTTATTGAGGAATACTACAAGAAGTTGGAAATACCCGCGAATAATTACCTTCAAGCATATTTAAACATGAACCTCTTCTCGTCGAATAAATTTTTCAGTCAATTGAGGACGCCTGCCAAAGAATCAGATGGGAATTTGTTAATGCACGCTGAAACTTTTGATTCACACGCTGACTATGATAGTACTTCGAACAGTATTGGTAGGTCTATTTTATTCATCTCACAACTCACAACTCACAACTCACAACTCACAACTCACAACTCACAACTCACAACTCGCAAGTCACAAACTACAACTCACAACTCACAACTCGCAACTCGCAAGTCACAAATTACAACTCACAGCTCACAACTCACAACTCACAAGTCGCAACTCACAAATTACAACGTACACTCTTTCTGTATGTAATTTTAAGTTGCCAAAAATGTTTTACTAGTTATTGCTAGTAGAAATGGACAGGGTTTCCAAGAACTTCATTTTCAAAATTCCCTTGTTTCTCCTTGTCTAATTTGTCATTTTCTTTGATCATTAATATTCAAATACCAGCATTTTAATCTTGAAATACTTTTAACATTGAATCATTTATGAACGGAATAAAACAGTTTTTCAGATACAAATTTAAAATTTCCAAATTTATTAATTTATTTCAAACAAAAGAATGTTTTTTCTACTATAAAAGATGGCTTTTCAACAAAATACTTGAATTTTCAACGAAATAATCAAATATTTAACACAATATTTGAATTTTAAACCTAAAAAGATAAATTCCCAACAAAAAGTGTCATAGTTTATATTTCAATCAAAAAAGATGAAATTTATACAAAAAAAAAAGTTTTTCAAAACCAAAAAGACGAATTTTCAACATATGAAGACTTTTCAATAAAGAAAGAAAATTTTACCTAAATTGTTGAACCTTCAAGCCAAAAGACGAATTTTCTACAAAATTTTAAACTAAGAAAATTATTTGTTTTACCAAAAAATGAGAATTTTTCACTAAAGAAGATCAATCTTAAAAAAATGGAAAAGTTACATTTTCAGTTGAAAAGTTAATTTTAAACCAAAAAAAAAAGACTTTTCTACTAAACAGTAAAAATTTTAAACAAATGCCATCAATCAAAAAAATAAATTTTTAACAATGCAGTTTAACTTTAACCCAAGTAGTTGAATTTTCTATTTAAAAAGATTAATTTTAACAAAATAGTTCAACTTTCAACCCAAGAGATGAATTTTCAACTAAAAATATAACTGTTAAAAAAAGTTATTTCTTAACAAAGTGATTCAACCAAATCTTTCAAACAAAAATAGTTAAATACTAAAGCAAAGAAGAATAATTTTTAACCAAACAGTTGCATTTTCATAAAAAAAAGAAATTTCTACCAAAGCGGATGAATTTATAAATCAAAAAGGTAAATTAAAAATAATAGTTGAATTTTCCGTTGAAAAAATTTTAGTTCACTTTTCACAATAAAAATATGCATTTTTAACCAAGAAATAAGTTTCCACGAAAAAAATTGAATTTTCAATCCAAAAAGACGAATGGTTACCCAAAAAGGATGACTTTTCAACAAAATTGTTGAATTCTCTACCCAATAGTCGCATTTTTATCCAAAAAAGATTAAATTTCTCTTAAAATAGATGAATTTTCATTTAAAAAGAAAACAAAGTTTTTGAAAATATTTGAATTTTCATCCAGAAAAGATTCCAGTTAACTTTTCAAGATCAAAATAAGGATTTTTTAACAAAAAAAAAAGTTTCTACGAACAAAATGGAATTTTTCATCCAAAAAAACGAATTTTTTCAACCAAAAGGAATGAATTTTTAACGAAATAGTTGCATTCTCTACCAAATAGTTGAATTTTTATCTAAGAAAGATGAAATTTTTACTAAAACAGATTAATTTTTATTAAAAAAAGGACACATTTTTTTAAAGTTGAACGTTTATCCAGAAAAGCTTTCAGTTCATTTTTTAACAGCAAAATATGAATTTTAAACAAAAAGTAAATTTTCTACAAAATAGTTAAATTTTCAACAAAACAGTAAAATTTTTAACCAAAAGTATGACTTTTAACACAATAGTTTTATTTTCGACCACACAGTTGCATTTTGATCCAAGAAAGATGAAATTTCTCTTAAAACATATGAATGTTCAATTTAATAAAAATAACAAATTGAAAAAAATAGTTGAGTTTTCATCAAGAAAAGATTTCAGTTCTCTTTTCAACACCGAAATATTAAATTTAACCAAAAAGTACATTTTCTACAAAATAGTTAAATTTTCAACAAAACCGCAGAATTTTCAACCAAAAAGTATGACTTTTCAACAAAATTGTTGAATTTTAAATCAAACATTTGCATTTTTATCCAAGAAAAATGTAATTTCTTCAAAAACAGGAGAATTTTGAAATCAGAAAGACATATTTTCAAAAAAGAGTTGAATTTTCAACCGAACCACCAGAATAAGAATTGTAAACCATAAGTTAATTTTCTGCTAAATAGTCGAATTTTTAACCAAAAAGTAGGACTTTTTACAAGATTGTTAAATTTTCAACCAAACAGTTGCAGTTTTGTCCAAGAAAAATGAAAAATCTACTAAAACAAGTGAATTTTCAAATCAAAAGGACAAATTTTCAAAAAAAAGAGTTGAATTTTCATCCAAAAAGATTTCAATAGACTTTTCTACAGAAAAATACAAATTTTAAACTAAAAGTAGATTTTCTAGGAAATAGTTGAATTTTCAACAAAAAAATTACATTTTTGTCCAAGAAAGATTCAATATTTCTACTAAAAAAATATGAATTTTAAAATTAAAAAGACAAATTTTCAGAAAAAATATTTTTCATCCAAAAAAGATTTCAGTTGACTTATTAACAACAAAATATAAATTTTAAACAAAAGTTCAATATTATAAGAAAAGAGTTGATTTTTTATCCCAAAAAGACGAATTTTTAACGAACCAGTTGAATTTGCAACAAAAAAATCATGTCTGTTTAAGAAAATTGTTAAATTTTCAACGAAATAATAAAATTTATAACTAAAAAGATAATCTTCAGGAGAAAGTTTTTGCGAATTTTCAAAAATTACGTACATGAGTACGTACATCAAGTAAGTTCTTTTTGTACAAGTTGAAGTATATTTTTCCCGCAGTAAATTCAGCACACTTACACTCCGAAAATTCGAAAATTTATTTTATCACAACATTATTTTTGCTAAGAAACGCGGCTCTGGTCCTAAATTCTTATAACTATGAAAAAAGTAGAAAAAAATTTTGTTATACAAAATTTTTTTTCATACTTATAAAAATTCAGGACCAAAGCCAGGTTTCTTAGTGCTTCATATTTAGTTTCATTAATTTTCTAGCAAGCAAATGCGCTTTCAACCAAAAAAGATGCGATTTATAACAAAGTGGTGAAATTTTCAACCCAAAAATACGAATTTTCAAAAAAAAAGTTGAATTTGTAACTGTTCGAGATTGAATTATCATTATTATGCTGTCTTTTCATATTGAAAGCTTGTCTTTATTAATTCAAAAGTGATGATCGACGTATTTTTTCTTACAAATCAATTTTATAAGAGGTTCCATTTGTTATTATTCCAATTCTAGACTATATCATATTTATTATTTCTATTTCCATATTTCGTATTCTTATCATAAGTCACACTCGCGAACAGTAACTGAAAAGGATAACTTTCTAATAAAATTGTTTAATTTTTATCAAAATAATAAAAATGTTAACTTAAAGAGATGTGTTTTTAATAAAAAGAGATAAACCTTCAACCAATAACCGATTGAAAATGTTTGAAAATCAGTATTTGTTTATAAAATCCATTTGTTTATTCAATTTGAATATACAAACTTATAACTAGCTAACCTAGTAAAAATTAGATCTGATTTTCAAAGGCGATAGCGCCGTCAAGAATATAGATAAAAATATTTTCAAAAAACGTTTGGAAAGCTTATCGAATCATGCGTTCTTTATTTAGCTTCATCTCTTGGCAGGAGCACTAAAAATAAATTTATTAATTTGATATTTCACAAAAATGATCTTGAAAATATTAACTTTTATTTCAGCTATTAAATATTCAGAAAACTGTGCGAGTTTATGAATAATAATTTTTTGTGAGCATGCCAAATTGAAAATACAGGGATCATTTAACGCAGAATTCAATAAGCTTTCCAAGAGATTTTAAAAATATTTTTGTATATATTGTGGACAGTGCGATCACATTTCAAAGTCAAGACTAATACTATCCGTCGCACAATGGGGCAGACAAATTTTTACTGAAAAAATTAGCCTACAGTTTACAATTTTGATACAAATTGAGCACTAATTGAAACAAAATAAGTCTATAATAATATAAATTTTAATTTGCCAGTTATCCCTACCGGAATCCTAAAAGATATTTTCTACAATGAGAATAGGCCCCAGTATCTGAACTTCGGTGGGCTTGGTTCGTTTAATATGGCCAATCACATCACTAGAGCCATCGATAATGAAGGTAGACATTATGATAAAAATGGAGACCCGAAGGATTGGTGGACTCCAGAAACAAACAAAAGATATCTTCAAAAAGCTGCTTGCATTAATCAGCAGTACGCAAGTTATACTTACAAGGACGGTGGCTACAAAGTAAGTATATATGAGGATTTAAAAAAAAACTTTTAAATCTTTTAAAGTTCTCTAAAAAGTTTGAGAAGCTTAAAAAATTCTCTTGTTAGCTATTGAAATCCTTTGCAACATGTACTTTGAAATTCTTGCAAATCACTGAAATATTTGGAAAAATATGCGATAAATTAGAAAATGAATTATTGTTTGTATGGAAATGGAAAATCAATGAATTATAATAACAAATCTTTGAAAAATTTCAGTTCACTGGGGACAAAATGGCAGAGAAAAACATTGCAGACAACGGAGGTGTGAAAATGGCGTACCTAGCCTATCAAGACTGGGTGAAGACTCACGGCCCCGAACCAACATTGCCTGGACTAGAGTATTCCCAATCACAGCTTTTTTGGATTCAAGCAGCTGTCACACAATGTGCCAAATACACCCCAGAGTTTGTGAAAAATGCCAAGACGGACAAATATATTCCAATGGTAGGTGAATTCAATGGTCCATCAGAATTCAGAGTCAGTGGTCTGTTTGCTAACAGACCAGAATTTGCAACAGACTTTCATTGTAAGCCTGGTTCCAAAATGAATCCAGCTAAGAAGTGTTCCGAATGGTAAAGTTAAATACAAGGTACAATGGTGTAAGATAATTAGACGGACAATATCAAAACATTAATCGGGTGAGGTATTAAAAATTAGCTTTGATTTTGAAAAGTAATCGCGCTGTCCAGAATATCGATGAGTTTTTTGCATAGGCTTATTTTGCATAGGTCACCCGGTAAGTGATCCGATACTATATTTCGCGATGAGTAGTATTGGACTTCATGGTATCGGATTCTGTTTCCACTGTACTATACACGGGTTTTGCTGCGATTTTCCTTGTGTACTACAAATAAAAAACATTGCAGGTGAATACTAGTGCAGAAATTTATTTTAAAAGTCGGGCGCAGCCGCCAAGTTGTAGAATAAGTAACAAATCTAAAATGTGTAAATGTAATGCATGGTAAATCCTTTCTCGAAATAGTTATTTTAGTGTAAAGTTGATCTACTGATGTAATATTTTCATTAAGCTATCTTTGTTAATATGAATGAATAAAAACAATTTTCTACTAGAATATCTGATGAATTCTTCCTTGTTTTTTTAAAATTTGTTTTCTTTCTTGTTTTTTAATAAGGCAAGATTCGGTTGAAATGTCTTCAACTCAAAAGTGCGAACATCAGGAATGTTTTTCTTAGCTTTAACATAGATTGATTGGATTACCAGGTTCTTTCCTAAACACTGGGTGGCAATAAAGATTAAGCACCATTTAGGAGGCAGGAGCCAACCTATGGTGATCTCATCAGCGTACCTATGATTCAACTCCCAGGACCAACTAGTGGGCTACTGCTGCGTTAAAGGATGGCCATTGCTCATCGGATGTGATGCTAACATATGTCATTCGATTTGGGGTGGTAAAGACACCAAACGCAGGGGTGAGTATTTATTAGATTACCTTTTAACTATTGCTTTAACTTTATTGAATCAGGTTAATACTCCTACCTAGGTGAAATGTAGATGTCGCAAGGTAATGTTCAAAGTGTTTAAGGGATGATATGTATCATCGGATACGTCTTGATCAGATCATAGACAGATATACAGGGCAGAATCAAGTCTATCGTACAAATAGAATTTGCTGTCGATATCCTACAAAAAAGGTATAAGCAAAGCGTTTAGTAATACCCCAACTAAATCCATATTCGGTCATGCTAAAACATACAGTGTCAGTGACACGATAAACAGGTCGATGCACTCTATTCTGAAAACCAGAGCGGTGCATACTTCGCTACATGGTGACGAAGCATTAGCATTAGCAAAGTGTTTAAGGAATGGTATGTACCATCAGTATTAGCAGAGTGTTTAAGGGATGGTATGTATCATTAGTATTAGC
>CAKNYM010044215.1:42076-59851 GCA_932195095.1 Andricus curvator | reverse complement strand
CATTAATCTTGTCAATCACTTTTTAATAAATTATTCCTTCCAATAATTATAAGTGTCTTCAATAATATATTCAATAAATAGTTTTTCTTCAATTCTAAACTATTTTGATGCAATTTTTACATTAATTTATTTATATATAATTTATTATAAATAAATATATATTTTTCAGAGAGACACGAAGTTTCTAGATGAATGATTAAAAAAGTATATTATAAGGCTAATTATTAAGGTTTAAATATTATTTTTACTATTATTGATTAAATAATATCAGTAAATGTTTACAATTTGTAACAATTACAATTGTTTATAAAATTAATTAATAACATTAGCAAAATAAATAGAAAAATATGAATAAAATTCAAACTGTTTTCAAAATACTCATCTTTATATTCAATTTTCCTAATAATAAATCACATGTTTTCATGAATTTCTTATTATTAATAATTAAAGCTGCGCTTATTGTTAATGAAAACTATGCTCTTCTTTTATTTTTATAAAAAGTATCAAGTTTTAAATGAATTTTAGTATTTTTGCTATAAATAATAATGCAAAAACAGCACTACTTGATCGGAGCGCCATCTATTAGATTTATTTGAACTACGATACCCCTCCGGATGCTAAGAGAACAACTACCAAATACACAAGCGATGCATAGGGCTGGTTTTTTGTATATATCCTATTAAGGGCATGTGACACAGTCAAATACCTACATTACCGACCTCACTTTTTCAATTTTCCGAATTTTTTTTTTAATCTAAGAACTTTTTTTGTAAATAAAATATCGGGCTGAAACGTTGGAAAATGTATGAGAAGACAATAAACTACGTTTACGTACTTTATTTGAGGAGGAATTTCGCAAAAAATTATTTTCGAAGAAATTAAAACTGGATCCATTTTTTGAACCTAAGAACTTTTTTTATAAGTGAAATATCGGCTTCAAACTTTCAGAAATGCAAGAGCCGATAGTGAAGTACGTTTATGTACATCATTTGACTATAAAAGATGCAAAAAGAAAAATTCCAACTAAATGTCAACTCCGGTTGCCAGTTCGGTCGGTATTCGCGATAGGCGCGAAAATGCGAAGTCTGGCGGCCACTAAACGAGGCCAATAACGATTTCAATACTTACATAATTCAACATTGAAACAACATATTTCACTTAACTTTTATGCTGGACACAATTTAAAAAAAATATTATTGTAAGAACACCGCATCATCAATCTTTGACAGCGTACCCCATATTTCAGATGCAGACGAGCCAGCTGATAGAGCCTCGATTATTGGCCGCCAGACTTCGCATTTTCCTGCCCATCGCGAATACCGGAGTTGACATTTAGTCGGAATTTTTCTTTTTGCATCTTTTATACTCAAATGATATACATAAACGTACTTTACTGTCGGCTCTTGCATTTTCCAAAGTTTCAGCCCGATATTTTATTTACAAAAAAAGTTCTTAGATTCAAAAAAAATTCAGAAAATTGAAAAAGTGAGGTCGGTAATGTAGGTATTTGACTGTGTCACATGCCCTTAAGAGATGTTTATGGGTCATGGGATAAAAAGAAATGAAAAATATAGCGCGCAGGCGGCGAACCACAAAACAGAATGTCGCCTTGCGCTGCTTAACTGCTTTGTGCGCTTCTGTGTCCATGTTGTTGATAGCAGGCTTGAACAAATTTCGTGTAATGAATCATAATTGCTAGAAATAAATATGTGAGTTGTGATTGTAACTTGAAGTTCAATTTGAAAAATCATTTTTAATGGCTGCTGAAAGTAAAGCCAACGAAGAAAGTAATAGGGTCATCCACTACTTTTTTGTTATTTCTGCATATTAAAGTATATGCTCTAAAATCACTAATAATACCAGTATACCGATTTTTTTTCGAATTTATATTTTAATAAGAAAAATTTGTACACATTTCGAATTCCTATTTCTGTCACGCCCATTCCGTCATATTGTGTTTTTGCACTTCAACCACCAGCTAACTTCACTTTGTTGAGTGCTGAGGGGAGACAATGAACCAAATGCATTACGAAGATATTACAAAAATAAAGTTTTGTCCCATGCATTAATTTGGTCCATTCTTTTCCCCTCAGCACTCAACGATGGTTGAAGTTAAAATACCTAATTGATGTGACGTAGCACGCCTTCAAAAGCTTGTAAATAAGCCGAGCGATTCATGTTTTTTTTGTTTATAAAAGTGGAAAGAAAACAGTGCTACCATTGGTATTTTATGCCTAAATGTAAGAACTCCTCTGTCAAAGATCCAGGAAAATTATTTATATCTATACCCAAAGGTGAGGAACGAAAAAAATGGTACAAAATTGTTCGGCGTGACATGTACCCTACAACATCTTTAATGTCAACATTATATTGCTGTAACCTCGCAAAATCAAATCGTTAATTTACGCAACAAGTATTATAAAATAAAGCATTTATAAAAGTAATTATAAATTTTATAACAATTTAGGTCTGTTAAGCTGGCAGGACCACATTGCAAAAATGGACTAAGAACCTATAGGGAATTGAGGGTTCATTTGGGGCTAATATAATGCCCTATTGCCCAATTTGATCCTCTGCATTAAAAAAAATAACCGTTGGTCAAGCTAGCTTAACGTTAAGCTGGCAGAACCATACATAGAAAAAACAACTTTCTGAATATTTCTTTACTCTATAATTTAGGGCTCACTTAATGCCCTATTACCAAATTTGATGCTCCGCAATTTTTAGAAAAATCCTGTGGTCATGCTAGCTTAACGTTAAGCTAGCAGGACCACACATAGAAAAAAATGACTTAAGCAATATTTCTTTGCACAATAATTTAGGGCTCAGTGAATGCCCTATTGCCAAATTTAATGCTCCACTTTAAAAAAACCTGTGGCCCTGCTAGCTTAACGTTAAGCTAGCAGGATTACACGTAGAACAAAAAACGACTTAGGCAATGTTTCCTTGCACTATAATTTAGGGCTCATGTAATGCCTTATTGCCGAATTCAATGCTCCGTATTTTTTTTAAAAAACCTGTGGTCCTGCTAGCTTAACGTTAAGCTAGCAGGACCACACATAGAAAAAAACGACTTAAGCAATATTTCTTCGCACAATAATTTAGGGCTTTCAAAATAACAGAAAATGTTGTTAAATCTTTGTTTAAACAATGAGTGAAATCAGAAAGAAAACCACTTACGTTACCCAACATAATTTCAGGATCATTTAAGATTCGCAAAATATGTAGTAGAAATTTGTGTCTAATATTGTTAAACAAGCTATGTTTAAACATTTGATGTTAAAAAACGTGAGAATCAAACCTTTAGCGCCATTTGTTTCCTACTATGAGGGAAAAGATATTTAGGGTTGTAGTTAGTAATGTTTAACTTCTATCGTCAACCTTATGAAATTGATAACAGTTTCAACTGCAAAGAATAATTATCGGGGATCCGTGTGGCATTTTTTCTTAACTTCTACAAGAATTTACTGACAATGAACTCACATCCATATATATTGCAAATATTGCAAAGCCCTTATATTTATTTTTTAAAAAATGATACGATATCGGGTTCCGTAATGCAGTCCAGTCCTTTTTGAAATTATAGAAACAACAGAATGAAAAAGCGACCTACACAATATTTCCTTGCACTATAATTTAGGGCTCATTTAATGCCCTATTGCCAAATTTAATGCTCCACTATTTAAAAAAAACCGTGGGTTACGTTAGCTTAGCGTTAAGCTGACGTAACCGCATGTTTGAATCGAGTGAAACCCTATTTCATAATTAAGGGCTCATTTAAGGCTAATTTAATACCCTATTGCCAAACTCAATACTCTACTATTTAAAAAAAACCGTGGGCTACGCTAGCTTAACTTTAAGCTGACGTAACCACATTTTTTAATTTAGTTAAAACCTGTTTCATAATTAAGGGCTCATTTAAGGCTAATTTCATGCCCTATTGCCAAATTTAATGCTCCACTATTTTTTTTTAAACCATGGGTAACGCTAGCTTAACGTTAAGCTGACGGAATTACACGTGAAAATAATATTGAATCGAGTTCTGACCTACAACATAATTAAGGGCTCATTTAAGGCTCACCGAAACCACAAAAACACATCTTCCAAAATCAAACCCTGCAATTCAAAAACTACCCTTAATACAAATGATGTAAAAATTGTAAATTTGTCCATATCATATTTGAGGGCTCAATTAGGGCTAATTTAATGTACTCTTATGAAATTTAATGCCCTGATTTTTTCAAAAAGAAACCTGGGGATACGCTGGCCTAATGTTAAACTGACGCACAATGGGTCAAATTTGGCAAGAATCTGTAACCGCGTCATATTAAAATGTTTTATTTCATGTCTATGATATTGCTGATGACGAATCTGAAGTAAGATTGTCAAAATTGGGAATGGCCGATTCAATATGGGTGTTCAAATGATGAAACGGTGCATAAATGTTAATAAAAATAAGTAAAGCAAATAAAAGTTTGCGTGCGGGGAATCTTCGGGTCGCTGATTACGAATCTTAAATCCGATTTTTAAAATTCAAACTGGCTGTTCAAATAACGGCGGTCCAAAAACTTGGAAACTGTATACATATTTGTAAAAATCAGTACCTCGTCATATTTTCAACATTCAAAATGGACGATTCAATATGGTGGACAAAAAACTTGAAAAATTTATAAATGTTAGTGAAAATCAGTAACCGCAGATTTTTTGGAATGCTGATTACGAATCTTAAGTCAGATTTGCAAAACTCAAAATGGCCGATCAAATATGGCTGACGAAACACTTGAAAATTGATAAATTTTTGTAAAAATTAATACCTTGGGATTGTTTGGAGCTCTGATTCCGAATTTTGGCCATATTTTCATAATGCGAAATTGCCGATAAAATACGGCAAATGAAGAAATTAAAAAAATTATAAGTGTTTTGTGAAAATCAGAAACAGGGTTTTTTTTGGACGCTGATTACAAATATTATTTTTAATTTAATTTTAAATTGAAATGAGTGAAAAACCTTAATTATAATTATGTACAACCCTTTCAAACTTTCAGTCCACAATTTGTCATCAGCCATTTCGAATTTTTAAAATCGGACTAAAAATTCGTAATAAACGACCAAAAACCCCTGGTTACTAATTTTCACAAACATATATACATTTTTCAAGTTTTTCGTCCGCTATAATGGATCGGTTATTTTGTATTTTAAAAATGAAAGTTAATATTCGGAATGAGAGTCTCAAAATTCCAAGGTACTGATTTTTCCAAACTGACCTAGGATTCTGAATCAGAGTCCCAAAAATTCCGAGGTACAGATTTTTACAAAAATTTATACATTTTCAAGGTTTTTAATTCGTCATATTGGATCAGCTATTTTGAATTTTAAAAATCGGATTCAAGATTCGTAATCAGCGACCCGAAAATTTCCCATATGCAAACTTTTATTTGTTTTACTTATTTTTGATAACATTTATAAACCTTTTCATCATTTGAACACCCATATTAAATCGGCTATTTCGAATTATGTAATTGTAATTTGTAATTCATTGAAAAAGTCCCTAGGGCTAAGTAGCCCTCTAAGGAACAAAATATACATGGTAATATTCTTAAAACTAGGATCGTGGCACAGTAACTATATATGTGTATTTAAGGGCATGCTCTTCGGTGATCACGTGACCAAACCAGTCCTCGGTTATGACATTTTTTTTTGGTGATCACCATGTCCAAACGCAATGATATATCGCTCTCAAAATTTGGAATATAGGAAATGGGACAATAAATTGCGTTTGTATATTTAGTTTGAGTAATAATTTTGAAAAAAATTATTATTCATGTAAAAAATAAATGTGTAATATTATTTTCATTTTTTTTTTGGTGCTCACTACGTCCACAGGGATTGAGATATCGTGTTTATAATTTGAGCGATTAAATAAAAAGCACTAAAGAACGTTTGTATACATCAATATGTTTATAATTTCAAAGAAATTTTATTTATAAATAAATAAAATAGGATATTGCCACTCGAGTCGAGCACTTTGTAGGTAATGTTTTGTTTGATGCATTTCAGATTTTTTGATTCGCGTATGTTGATAACTGACACAAATTTTGGACTAAATCGTCTAAACATTTTAAAAAATCAATATAAATAATAACATTTGCACATTTGTTGCAAATCAAAAAATAAGTATCTGCATACACGTAACCTGTCATTATTTTTGGAGCATTTTTAGCAATTTCTAGCGGAGAAAAAAAGAAGCTTTCAACGTCGGTAAAGTAGAGATCACACGACCAAGCCAGTCCATGGTTATGACATTTTTTTTGGTGTTCACCATGTCCAAACGCAATGATATACCGCTCTCAAATTTTGGAATATAGGAAATGAGACAATAAATTGCGTTTGTATATTTAGTTTCAGTAATAATTTTGAAAAAAATTATCCATGTAAAAAATAATGTGTAAAATTTCATAACCGAGCTTGGTCATGTGATCTCTACTTTACCGACGTTGAAAGCTTCTCTTTTTCTCCGCTAGAAATTGCTCCAAAAATAATGACAGGTTACGTGTGTGCAGATACATATTTTTTGATTTGCAACAAATGTGCAAATGTTATTATTTATATTGATTTTTTTAAATGTTTAGACGATTTAGTCCAAAATTTGTGTCAGTTATCAACATACGCGAATCAAAAAATCTGAAGTGCATCAAACCAAACATTACCTGCAAAGTGTTCGACTCGAGTGGTAATATCCTATTTTATTAATTTATAAATAAAATTTCTTTGAAATTATAAATATATTGATGTATACAAACGTTCTTTAGTGCTTTTTATTTAATCGCTCAAACTATAAACACGATATCTCAATCCCTGTGGACGTAGTGGGCACCAAAAAAAATGAAAATAATATTACACATTTATTTTTTACATGAATAATTTTTTTCAAAATTATTACTCAAACTAAATATACAAACGCAATTTATTGTCCCATTTCCTATATTACAAATTTTGAGAGCGATATATCATTGCGTTTGGACATGGTGAACACCAAAAAAAATTTTCATAACCGAGGACTGGTTTGGTCACGTGGTCACTGTAGAGCATGCCCTTAACAGTAAATTAATACTATCAATTAATATTAAACATAGGCCATTAGAATCAAAATGTTATAGGTTGATGTATATAGTAGTGTTGTAATTATACGGTATCTGTTAAATAAGATCAGAAACTACATTAGTACTAAGAGATCAACATGATACTACACGGAGAAAAAGGTCTAGTTAGGGTAACAAGAATTCTGGTTAGCCGTACTAGACAGTCTAGTAAAATATGAACCAACACGCTGTCTAGTTAAACACGCCAGACAGTCTAGTTAAACTCTGTCTAGTTAGAATTACAAGACATCTGGTATAAGTTACCAGACATCTAGTAAGGCGAATATTTATTTGCTAGTAGTGCTAACTAGCTGTCTAGTAAAAGTAAGCAAACGTTGAGTTAGGCTTACATCTCCGTGTTTAGGAAGTTTAACTAGTTTTCTGGTAAAATTTACCAGATATATAGTATTGGGAAATAGTTTTTTTTAGGAAAATAAGTATGTTTTCAGGATCTTTAAGATAGGTTTCAAAATTTAAACAGCACAATAAAAATGAAGTTCGTTTATTAAACACTGGCCAAAGGTATGATTTTATATTACTCGAAGAAATCGCATGGCCTGAAGCATTATCTTGAGAACAACATGGCGGCTACACTGAAGAAAAATACAGTTTACGTTTCTTGAAATATAGCCTTGTAAGAGAAAAGGTTCCACAAGTTCAACAGATTATCCACTGTATCGTCACGGAATTCACTTATTTTAATACACGCAATAAGAAACAAAAATAAAAACACGTCGCTTCTCGCTTCTTGCAACTCTGAAAATGGTCGGTAAAGGGTGTAGGAGGGAGCAATGAAGGGAGTAAAAGAGTAGTGGGGGGCAACACGCTACTAAATATTACCAATGGGTAATTTTGAGTAAATTATTTGAATCATTGAATAAATGCTTGAAAAATTAGATTTTGAAATGATATTAAGAGGGCGCTTCCCAGGTAATTAGTGGTATTCTATTCCATAGACGTGCCCCTCTAACGATAAACGATCATTGAAGTTTACATGTTCTGTGCTTTGGTATGTTTAAAGCTAAGTTCCTCTCACAGAGTCTGGCATGATTGGGATGTTTTTTATCAACAAAAGTAAAATATTCCCTTAAATACTGAGGAGCTTCATTTATAGCTGTTGTAAAGAGCAAATTGCCCATAAAAATTGTCTTTTTTTAGCTATGGACAAGAACCCTGCTCTCTCCCAATAGAGTGTAATGTGTTCACTTTTTGGTAAATTGTATGTAAAACGCATACATGCATTTAATGCCCGTTCTAGCTTCCCATTCAGTTCATCCGTTATATCATCATAAGCAATACATCCGTAATCGAAAAACGAGAGAATTAAACCTAGTAGAAATAGAATCCTAGTTGATGTAGGTAAGGAGTCTGTGTTTTTATTTAATTGCTGTAGAATTCTGTAGGTGTTCCGAGAAATAGCCATTACATGCTCTTTCCAAGACAGAGTACGGTTGAGCAAGTATCCTAAATCCTTGACCGATTCTTGAAAAAAAATAGTAACATTACCAACCCTCAAAGGAGGGAGGGCAGCGAGTGCATCCACAGAGGGAGAAGCCGAAGGCCCAATAATAATAGCGTTAGTTTTAGCTGGATTTAAAGCAAGACTGTTATTTCCCGCCCAAAGCACGACCCGATTTATGTCCTCTTGGATCTGACTTAGAAGTCTATTCAATTCTGCAGCAGGTCCGCAAAGGTACAATTGAGTGTCCAGATGCAATAAGGGCACATAAAATTTTCTCGTGCGAAAATGAAGTCCCCTGGAGGCTTTCAACAATATTTTCGAATTTTTATATTTAAAGGATATATCTGGTTGTGAAATTTCATTGTCCATCTTTTTTCCTCTAGATAAAAAGTTGTAGCTTTTTTAGTTTACAAATTAAAGCCGAAAAACTGACTTTTGAAAAAAAATCCATTTTAATCCATTTTTCACTTCAACTCGCGCTCCGTTCGTCAGTTTTTGGAATTTTTAAATACAAATTTTAGAGAATGCGCTTTAAGGTGTCCTTTGCCTGATAGAGTAACAGGAATTCAAAACAAAAAATTTGAAAAATTGTTAATAATTTTTTTCTGATGCTCAGCGTGAATCGGACTTTTGTAACTTCCAGCGTTTCGTTTATCAAGGGAATTTTGAGCAAGGAAAGACTTCTCGCGACAAAAATGCGGAGAAAACTGTGATCAAGTTTTTGGGAAATTTTCAGATCAAAATATTCAATAGTTTATGAGTAGTTATGTTTTTAGTTAATGTCAGCGCTGGAGGTTTCGAGTGTACTATAGGACTCTGGGGCTTGCCGCCGTGACATGTTCTCGCGCTGGTGACTTTTTGCTTACAATACGATAATAATTTAATTTCTTAGTGAATAACAATTTAACGAAAGTAAGTTGATAATACATTCATGAATTTTATTAAATTTTTAATTTATTTTTGCTGTTTATTTAGATTTAACTGTAAGATACATACTCTAATGTACACATAAGGTTTATACCTGCATTCAGTTTAACTTCGAAGCGACCTTGAACATTCGCTTTGTAAACAAACCTATGCACACGCTAAATTAAAACATAAAAGTTTGTCCTTAACTCTTCACTGGATATTGCACATCTGAGTGTAAATATTATATTAAATTTAATTTGTATATGTTTTGCTAAATAGAATTGATTAATTAAAAAAATGGCGATTTTTTGTTTTATATTAAAATGGAAAATATACGGCAAGCTTTTCGAGGTAGAAAATTAAACAGAGACGAAAGTAAATGTCCGCGAACTGTACGAAAAACTTGCAAAAACAAGATAAATGTTTGAATGATTTTTCTATTTAAATTAGAAATTACTACTGTTATATCAACCCCCAATAAATGAACTGTAAGAAAATTTCTACTTCGTTTATCTTGCATCGAAAAAACTTTCGGTGGAATTATTTTAATTGAAATATTAATAGATAACATAATAAATTTGGTTTTTAAAATTTATAAAATTAATTGAATGAATAATTTTTATTACTAGAATTTCATAGAATTAAATTATACACAAGGAAAAAAGTAATATACAAACCTAATAATTTTCTAGCTGCTTTTGCTTCAAAATTTTCAAAAATTCAAAATCAATCATTAAAAAATATTAAATATAGAATGTTAGTAATTTGATGTTTTTTTTTTTGCTATTTCATGAGTATTTTGCCAACTTACTATGTTTAAATTGTTATTCACTAAAAAATTTTATTAATATCGTATTGTAAGCAAAAATTCATAAGCGCGAGAACGTGTCACGGCGGCAAGCCGTACACTGGAAAGCTCCAGCGCTGACATTAACTAAAATCATAACTACTCCTAAACTATTGAATATTTTGATCTGAAACTTTCTCAAGAACTTTATCACAGTTTTCTCCGCACTTTTCTCGCGAGAAGTCTTTCCTTGCTCAAAATTCCTTCGATAAACGAAACGCTGGAAGTTACAAAAGTCCGATTCACGCTGAGCATCAGAAAAAAATTATTAACAATTTTTCAAATTTTTTTTTTGAATTCCTGTTACTCTATCAGCCAAAGGACACCTTAAAGCGCATTCTCTAAAATTTGTATTTAAAAATTCCAAAAACTGACGAACGGAGCGCGAGTTGAAGTGAAAAATGGATTAAAATTGATTTTTTTTTCAAAAGTCAGTTTTTCGGCTTTAATTTGTCAACTAAAAAAGCTACAACTTTTTATCTAGAGGAAAAAAGATTCGCAATAAAATGTCACATCCAAATATATCCTTTAAAAATTAAAATTCGAAAATTTTGTTGAAAGCCTCCAGGGGATGTTGTTTTCGCACGAGAAAATTGTATGTGCCCTTATTGCATCCGGACACTCAATTTGAAGTCATCGGCGTATTTAAGATACTTACAAAATTTGGTATCACTTCCAAGATTACAGGTATACAAGTTAAAAAGCGTAGGTGCAAGTGTGGACCCAAGGGGTTGAAGTAGTGATGGGCACTGCTCGGCCTGACTGTGGTAATACCTGACCTGACCGGTAATGTCCAGTCATGACGGTCAAAGTTGGTAAAACGCGGTCAGACCCAAATATTTCCAACAGGAAAGTTTTTTTTTATAGAAAAAAGTGGTTTAGTTGTTAGGAGATCCCGTATGCTAAACTTGTACAAATAGTTCTTCGGTTCTAAATGTTCCAGTTATTCTCAAAGTTATAAAAATGCAAAAAAGCTGAGCATAGCAGACGACACTGTTGACAGTTTCGCGCGAGTTTCGAGGGGAATTTGAAAATGACACTTCACAAATTTCCTAAATGAAAATACTGTTTTTTTGTCTTTAAATAACATAAAATTGATAAATAATTATTATGAATTTAGATTTATGAGTAATTTGTGTAAATAATGTATTATTTGTATTGTCATTGTTACCATTTTTAATTATAATAATTGCCTTATTGAATTTCGTCACATATAAATAATAACAAATAATAAATTATTTACACAAATTACTCATAAATCTAAATTCATAATAATTAGATATCAATGTTATTTTATTTAAAGACAAAAAAACAGTATTTTCATTTAGGGAATATAACCTATACGATACAAAGTACTTAACTTAATACTTAAGTGTCATATTCAATGAAATGATATTCAAAATAACTTAACACACTACTAAATATTATTTTTAAAATATTACTTAGTAAATGCAACAGATTTTCAATGTAATTTGTAAATTTGTAAAGTGTCATTTTCAAATTCTCCTCGAAACTCGCGCGAAACTGTCAAAAGTGTCGTCTGCTATGCTCAGCTTTTTGGAATTTTTATTACTTTGAGAATAACTGGAACATTTAGAACCGAAAAACTTTTTGTGCAAGTTTAGTATAGGGTATGTCCAAACAACTGAACCACTTTTCTGTATAAAAAAACCTTTTCTGGTGGAAATATTTGGGTCTGACCGCGTTTTACCAACATTTACCGTCATGACCGGTCAGGATTGGTCATGACTGTGAAATACCGAGCAGCGCCCATCACTAGGTTGAAGCTACGTGCTAAAGAATGGAAACAAATATTTCCAATATGGCCGCTCACGGAGCGACATGTGCGCTCATGTGAGAACTAAAATCGCAAGCGACCGTGCGCGCGGGATATTTAAATTTGAAATATTGTACTTGTTAATGTTGTCAATAATTTATAATACCATTTATTGATATTATTACATACAACAATTGAAGTACACAATAAGATCAATAAATGGCATTATAAATTATTGACAACATTATTGGTAAATGGAATTTAATAAAAATAGTTTATAAAAAAAATAAGCAAATATTCTGAGCAAGGGTTTTCATTAAATCACAGAAATTGTTTACAAAGGGTTTCTTTGTAAATAAACAGAACTTTTCAACGCATCCTTAAGAAACATTGTCTTAAATTAAAAAATGCAAGATCAGTAAACTTATTACACGAACGCATGGTTTTGTTGAACTAATTTTTGTAAAGTACTTAAAATCACAGAAATCGCTTACAAATTTTGTTTTATAAATGTACAGAACTATTTAACGCATCGTAAAGAAACATTTTTTTAAACTACGAAATGCAACATTAATAACACGAACATATGGTTTTGTTTAACCAATTTTTTTAAAGAACCTTACAGTACAGAATAGACATAAATCACAGAAATCGTTTACAAATATTGTTTTATAAATATACAAAACTATTTAACGCATCGTAAAGCTATTAGTTGTGTATAGCGTCGAACGCTGTGACTAGATCTTATTATATCATTTTTAGGGTTTCGTAGCCTATTTCGTCGTACTATTTTGACATGTAACAGGAGAGAAGAGGAGAGGGAAGAGGAGATGAGAGGAGAGAGAAGATGGTAGAAAAGGGGTGAGGAGAGGGTAGGGGAGTTAAGGCCAAATGTCAATATAGCACGCGGTGACTAATACATGGACCATCAAGTGCACATTTTTATGACATTTCTATATTCTTATATTTACCCAGTGTATCCATTTCTGAAATTAAATCACAGGCTGCAATCAAAGTAACGAAAGTCGCTTACATCGCCGGTAGGAACGACTTACTGGGTACAGAAAGTCCTCCTTCCATCATCATCTTTCTTCAAAGCGGCCTGGAGTGTTTTCACAACCTTGGCAGTGACAGCATCCGATAATTTTGGGAGAGTCTTGCGAGAGAATTGACTGCATAATACAATTCGAAAATCGTAGAACTATCCTTTTCAATAACTGCAGTCAAAGTCTGAAAGAAGAATAACCATCAATCGGTATTCTCGCATGTATGTAGTATTTTAAATACTAAAATGGATAAATCTGTAAATAGTTTGTCTCCAAAGTTCTTGCAGTAGAACGAAAGTTATTTGAATGAATCATTTGATAAGGGTTTCATTAATAAGGGTTTCAGAGATAACAGGGATTAAGCAGTTCAATTGTAGGGAAAATAGGGCATTTTTTCTTTGAAAAAGGTGAATTTTTGGTCTTTTTAAAACACTAGCATGATAAACAAAAATTTAAAAATTCAAACTGTTCATAAGAAGCGCTGGATTATTTATATCAAAAATTTGAAAAGTATTAAAGAAAAGTTAAACAAAAAAATAATTTTAGAGTATTGCAATTATATTTATAGTGGACAAAAATACAAAATATCACGAAGTTCCAAAAAATTGAAAATATGTTTTCCAGCTCTGCGAATAAAACACCGGAAAATCCTCTGAAATCGCTTGAAATTATTGAAATAAATTAAACATTGCTTGGAATCTTTTAAAATACCCTGAAATATTTCAAATCCTTCAAAAAAATTTGAAATACCTTGACATTTTAAAAAGTTTTTGAAAATTTCTTGGAATTTTTAAAAATACCCTGAAATATTTAAAATCCATTGAAATTGTTGGAATCAATTACACATTTCTTGGAATCTTTAAAACCCCCGGGAATATTTAAAATCCCATTAAATTACTCAACTGAATTAAAATTTTCTTTGCATTTTTTAAATACGATAAAATCCTTGAAATCCCTTCAAATTATTGAAATAAATTAAGCATTGCCTGGAATCTTTTAAAATACCCTGAAATATTTTAAATCCTTCCAAAAATTTCGAAATACCTTGACATTTTCAAATTTTGTTGAAAATTTCTTGGAATTTTCAAAAACGATCTGAAATATCAATAACAATATTAAAATCCTTTGTGACTTTTTGAAAACTCTTGAAACTTTTTAAAGCTGTTGAAAATTTCTGGGAATTTTTAAAATACCCTAAAAACCTTTTAAATACCTTAAAATCAATGAAAACCGTTAAAAATTTGTTGGAATCTTTTAATACTCTAAAAGATTCCAAGAAATGTCAGAAATACGCATAGACTTGAATTCAATAGTGATCAACTCATAGGTTAATTTATTGAAAGAACAGTGAAATAAGTGATTTTTTCGTTTTAAGAAGTGACTATAGTGACTTTATCTTAAAAAAATGACTAAAAAGTGACTGACTTTCCCTGACTAATGCTTCAAATTGTTATTATTCGCACTTCTATTAGATGTGGAAAAAAAACAACAAAAGTTTTCCTCAAAAGCAATAAGTTTGAACATAATTATCTACCTAATTTACGACTTCAACAATAATTTACTATTTAATTGTCATATAAACAAATAATATTTCTATTGAAATTTATTACAAATTAATTGGAATCTTTTAAAATACCCTAAAATATTGCAAATTCTATTAAATTACTGAAATGAATTAAAAATGCTGTGCAATCCTTGTCCCAGAGCATCCTTGTCATTCATTTAAATGAAAATGAAACCCTTTTTTACTTAGAAAAACTCTAAATATTGATAAACAATACATCAATAATAATCCCCGAACCCTTATTTTCCCATTTTTGTATTCAGCTGGATCAAAACAAAGCCAAAATGCGTCGCTTAAATTGTCTAATACACAACATATTGCGCCACACAAAGAAACCGAAATTTTTGCTACTTAATTTACGGAAAATAAAGAAAATGATGAAATTGTAATAAACAATAAATAAAAAAAGATCCTACCTTACATCTGGATCTGCCAAAAGGCAGAACATCATTTCGTTTTCGAACTTTTTCCACTGCATGATTGATGAATCTCACTTTACAATTTTTTGTGGATTGAAAGAAGTATCATAAAGTTTCTCGTACGAAAACCCCGAAGAAACACTTGACAAAACCAGTGGCGTAGCCAGGATTTGACAAAGGGGGGGGGGGGGGTTTCGCATGTCTGAACCGAAAGTATGGTACTACTTACAGGAGAAAAGTAGGGTAATGTAGTAAGACATACAATTTGTAAATATCATATTTATTATTATATTATTCCTATTTGAACATTAATTTTATAATTTTTTTTAAATATTGCACTCAGTCAAATAATAACATTATTAATAATAATCAGTCAGTCCTTTTACTTGCGAAGTTCATGGTAATTTCATCAACACTCATACTTATTTCATGAATTGTATGATTTTTTAAACAAATTTAATAAACAAATGCATTATTCGGGTATTTCGCGAAGAAAAATATTCTTTTCATTTTTCAATTTCAGTCCTTTCAATTTTTACTGATCCGCAAATAGTTTATCATAGACAAATGTGGAAGAAAAAGGTAATTCTGCTCGATCCTGAAGTAGCAGCCTTCTTAAAAGAATGAAAGTATAATGCGAGACTAATACTAAAAGGACTGAATTTAAAAAAAAAACGTTTTTTCTCAAAAAATGCCCAAATAATGCATTTTTTAAATACAAAAAAATTTGCTGAATGAAATCATAAGATTTATTAACTAATTATGAATGTTCATGAAATTATCATTTTAAAAGGATTGACATTGAAAAAAAAAGATTTTGTTTGTCGACAGATGCCCGAATAATGCATTTGCTTATAAATTTTTTTTTTTTAAACATAAAATTTACTAATTAAATATGAATGTTCTTGAAATTATCATTAAGTTCCCTATTAAAAAGATTGTCATTGAAAAAAACTAATTCTTCCGCCGACAAATGCCTGAATATTGCATTTGTTTTGAAAAATCATAAAATTATAAACCAATTATGAATTTTTTTGAAATTATCATGAAGTTCCTCATTAAAATGACTGACATAAAAAAAAAATTTTCCTTTGACATTTGCCTGAATAATGGATTTGTTTATATTATAACCAGAATGATCTTAAGAGGAATTTTATTTATATAATATTGTTTTCATTCAAACTTTTTGCAAAATAACTTAAAAAACGTAAAATTATTTTAAAATATAGAAAACACACTTTCAACAAATAATTTGTTTATAAAATTTTTTAAAATTATTATCATGATGAAAGATCTATATCTAATGTTACTCTTTGAAACGTAGGCGATTGTAATAATTTCTCTGTTATTTAAGAGGACCAGGAACGTTAAATAGAAAAAATGGCCATTTTTCGTCATATTTGTTTGTTCATAAAAAAACTGAAAAACTACATCAAAAACACTGTTTGTTGTAAGGCCCATATTATTCCTTAAAAGATTCTTCACAAATATCTTTAGTGTATTTTTAGAAACAAAATTTTATTCAAGAATAATATTGTTCACAAAAATAAGAATGGATGGAGTTCCGAATAGCGTAAACCGCCGATTTTGTTGAGAAACCGTATACTTGTGTATTTTGACGCGCTGATTACGAAAATGATAGTGAAAATGTGCGGAAATTTGATTTTCACGGTGAAACCATGAAAAAACCATAAAAATCATGGTTTTTTGCGATTATCTCAGCTAGTATGCAAAATAAAAAAAAATGTTTCAAACAAAAGTTGTAGACATAATTAAAATACACATTTTTTGTTTAAAACATTTTTTTCTGCGAGTGATAGTTTTCGAGAAAATCAAGTATATCGATTTTCATTTTTAAAAAACCCATATACCACGGGTGTTCGGTTAAATTGCAGAATAGGGGCGTCACCTCTGTTTTGGCTGCAAAAATTTTTTTTTTGGTGAACCAAGTTATACAATCTTTAAATGAACTATTAATGAAGGGATTTGATAAGGCAGAAGTTGAAAATTATTGTTACTTTTCTTATAAAAACGATTCAAATATGGGTGTCTCACGATATGGGCATATTTGTATTTACCTGATCGTTTAAAAGAAGGTCGTGTGTGGCCTTAGTTATTTTTTGTGCCTGTCACAGGGGTGCCTTCCCGCCCCCACAACACCTGGGAAAGGGAGTCGTGTGTGACATAAGTTATTTTTGTGACCTGTCACAGGGGTGCCTTCCCGCTCCCACAACACCTGGAAAAGGGGGTCGTGTGTGACATAAGTTATTTTTGTGACCTGTCACAGAGGTGCCTTCCCGCCCCCACAACACCTGGAAAAGGGGGTCGTGTGTGACATAAGTTCTTTTTGTGACCTGTCACAGAGGTGCCTTCCCGCCCCCACAACACCTGGAAAAGGGGGTCGTGTGTGACATAAGTTATTTTTGTGACCTGTCACAGAGGTGCCTTCCCGCCCCCACAACACCTGGGAAAGGGAGTCGTGTGTGACATAAGTTATTTTTGTGACCTGTCACAGGGGTGCCTTCCCGCCCCCACAACACCTGGAAAAGGGGGTCGTGTGTGACTATAAGTTATTTTTGTGACCTGTCACAGAGGTGCCTTCCCACCCCACA
>CAKNYM010044215.1:30169-41976 GCA_932195095.1 Andricus curvator | reverse complement strand
GTGTGTGACATAAGTTATTTTTGTGACCTGTCACAGGGGTGCCTTCCCACCCCTACAACGCCTGGAAAAGGGGGTCGTGTGTGACATAAGTTATTTTTGTGACCTGTCACAGGGGTGCCTTTCCGTGGTGAGCGTAAGTAGGTACCAAACCGAAACCAATGGAGATACGATTGTAATCCTTATATCGTTCATTTCCTCGAAAACTATCACTCGCAGAAAAAAATGTTTCAACCAAAAAATGTGTATTTCAATGATGTCTACAACTTTTGTTTGAAATATTTTTTTTTATTTTGCATATTAGCTGAGATAATCGCAAAAAACCATGATTTTTATGGTTTTTTCATGGTTTCGCCATGAAAATCAAATTTCCGCACATTTTCACTATCATTTTCGTAATCAGCGCGTCAAAATACATAAGTATACGGAGTCTCAAAAAAATCAGCGGTTTACGCTATTCGGAACTCCACCCCAATAAAATGAGGCCTACAACATTAGGATTAAATCAGAATTGTAACTTTTATTTCAAACGAAAAAATATAAGCATATGCTCTAAATAACTATCAGGATAGGTCAAAAATAAAAATTCTGAAATTCAAAGTCGCTAGAATGCAAAAAAGTATAATTAATTTGGAATCGACATATATGCCCTGGCATGGCGGACCGAACGAACGGAGCAGATACGCTACAGCGTATCCTTATAGTATCCACATCGTATCCTCTCCGTATCATGCAAGAAAAACTCATTAAAAAAGGAGGATGAACATTTCAGATGTTGAAATTCGGATTCTACGTGAAATTTTGCGTTAAAAGGTCACGGAGTAATCGCGATAGTTTTTCTTGCAACATTAAAAACTTTAAAAAAATATAGTACTTATCGATAACGTGGGCTGAAGGCGACTGCAAACGCATCGTCGACGGATAACGCCTATTAACTGCTACTGAACGACAATGCGTTTGAAGTCGCCTTCAGCGCACGTCATCGATAAGTATTATATTTTTTAAAAGTTTTTAATGTTGCAAGAAAAACTATTGCAATTACTCTGTGACCTTTTAACTCAAAATTTCACGTAGAATCCGAATTTCAACAAGTGAAATGTTAATCTTTCTTTTTTAATGAGTTTTTCTTGCATGATACGGAGAGGATACGATGTGGATACTATAAGGATACGTTATAGCGTATCCGTTCCGTTCGTTCGATCCGCGAGGGTGTATATGCAGCTTAGTTACCAGCGCTCGAAAAATATTCCTCACATCCGCTGGATTGAACGAGATTTTTTTTGGATATTTTGAAACTTTCCAGTGACAAAAATGCACTAGGAAAAAAATCGCCAAGACCCAGGAATCGAAATTGTTAAGAATTTTTTCAGAAAACAGGGGTGAATTAAATAGGACTTATCTTTTAGAAAATTATTGATTAAAATCCAACGAAAATCCACTTGTATTGAAAACGAAGATTTCTATTTCCTGATGCAGGAAAATTAAAATTTGGTCCTCGTGTCCACACGTTCTTCAAAATATCGATTTTTTCTCCAAAGAAATTTCATTGACATTAAACGATCCAATATCATTGAGAAATACATAAGCGTTTGCATTATCATTTTCTGAATTTCCTAAATTTATATTTTCCTTATTGATTGATTAAGGACGCGGTTTTTTTGTTACGTAGTTCCACGTGGAAGTGCCAGCAGGTTACTTGCATGACATTGTGTCCCGTACAAATACAAACTGATGTTATTTTAATTTTTAAATATTGAGTATTGAAATGTCCGCCTGTTTTGCTGGTGTTCACTCTACTGATCCTTCTTGATACATTCCCTATGACTTACAGTTTAAAAGTGGCTATAACAGAACACTTTTATGCTTTCCTTTACAGAATCTATTTAATTAAACTATGTGCCGAGAATCTCATTTGCGAAAATGGGTACTAATTTCATTTTACAATGAGTTCCATAAATTACCTGCCGTTTATGCTCTTCTATAATCTGCGAGAAATTTTGGTTTTAGACTTTTAGAGTTTAGGAAAATAATTTGAAAATGCTAATTTTTATTACGGTTTCTTTATGTGAAGATTTTCTATAGAAATATTTTCAGGCTCAAAGTTTATATTATTACGGTTCACATTTTGTGTTTCAGAAATGAATAGTTTTATGAGGGTTGTGGAAAATTTCTATCAGAGAGACAGTGACAGTGGGCGGAGAAGTAGTTTAGGGAGGTGTATCGGATAAACGGAAAACTGAGACGATTTACGAAAAGGAAGTAAATATGCCTCTTCCATCTTCAAGGGGGGGGGGGGGGTTAACACCCAAAACCCCCCCTTGGTTACGCCACTGGACAAAACAGTAACCGATCCAATGTCGAGGTTATGTTACGTTCCTCACAACCGACATCTCAAATTGTAATGTCGTGGCACAAGTTGTAAAGGCTGGCACACGGCACTTGATTTTACAGGTAGTTCTTTTCGCGTTGATTGAAAAATGATCGTTAAGATTTCACGATTATTTTACTGGGAAGACTAACAATTAGGGTAAAAAATAGCGTCAGTTTTCAATTGCACGTTGGCAGTTACTCGCGGCATCACGGTCAGTGCTACCATACTAACGATTTCAAAGTTCACTACATTTTCGCAAACTGAACGTTTTTAAAGTCCCTAGAAAGGACCCCAGATCGAACTGGGCCGGAAGTCAGATTTGTTACCGGAAGTTCCTATGCTGGCTTCACCCCCGTGTGTGGACCCCTGCGGAACTCCACTCTTAACTTCCACCCGTTCAGACATATCAGCATTACTAGTCTTTACACTTTGTGAACGAATTTTTAAAATCTTACTTCAGATTCGTCATCAGCAATATCATAGAAATGAAATAAAACATTTACAATTTTTTCAAATTTGAATACCAAGTTTCATCATTTTTAAATATAATTTGACGCGGTTACAGATTCTTGCGCTGTTCTTGCTAAATTGCCCCGTTGTGCGTCAGTTTAAAGTTAGGCCAGCGTATCCCCAGGTTTCTTTTTAAAAAAATCAGGGCATTAAATTTCGTAATAGTACATTAAATTAGCCTTAAATGAGCCCTCAAAATATGATATGGACAGATTTACAATTTTTAACTACATAATTTGTATTAAGGGTAGTTTTTGAGTGGCAGGGGTTGATTTTAGAAGATTTTTTTGTGTGGTTTCGGTGAGCCTTAAATGAGCCCTTAATTATGTTGTAGGTCAGAACTCGATTTAATATTATTTTCACCTGTCGTTCCGTCAGCTTAACGTTAAGCTAGTGTAACCCCCGGTTTTTTTTATCAAAACTGTGGAGCACTAAATTCAGCAAGAGGGCATTGAATGAGCCTTGAACGAGCCCTTAATTATGATATGGACAGATTTACAATTTGTGCGTAATTTGTATTAAGGGTGGTTTTTGAGTGTTAGGGGTTGCTTTTTGAAAATATCTTTTTGTGGTTTTGGAGAGAGCCTTAAATGAGCCCATAATCGCATCATAGGTCAGAACTCGATTCAATATTATTTTCACGTGTGGTTCCGTCAGCTTAGCGTTAAGCTAGTGTAACCCATGTTTTTTTTTAATAGTGGAGTATTGAATTTGGCAATAGGGCATTAAATTAGCCTTAAATAAGCCCTTAATTATGCAATAGGTTTCCACTCGATTCGAACATGTGGTTACGTCAGCCTAACGTTAAACTAGCGTAACCCACGGTTTTTTTTTTTATAGTGGGGTACCGAATTTGGCAATAGGGCATTAAATTATCCTTAAATGAGCCCTTAATTATGAAAGGAGACATTCATTAATTACGTAAGAGCGATTTTGACTATTTTAGACTCCCCCCCCCCTCCCACGTAAGGATACATATTTCTTGGACCCCCCCCCCCCCTCCTGACGTAATATTTAACTTAGAATTTTTCTAAATAGCGTTGAATAGTTCCATATTATTAGAAAAACTAAAACACGTTGTTACACAAACATTCGCCGCGTTTAACAAAGGCGAATGAAAACAACACCGGCACATGCGTCGCGCCGAATTTCTGATTGGCTGCATAGCGCGCGCTTATTTAAAATGTTTAAAATATGCAAATTAATTGCTTTAAACAAATAATAATTAGAAAATGCATAAAAATACATTTTTCATCGCAAAATAAACTTTCGCAGTCATAGATATAATAATAATTTGACTTCACTGCTGAAAACACATTATTCTGTAACTGTATTATTATTATTATTAACATTTTTAATAATATTATAATTTTTAATTAATAATTCATTAATAACTGTAAATTTAAAGAAATGATGTATTAAATCAGTAGTTACCTCTTAATGACGTGCAAAAATTGGGAACTTTTTGAGGCCATTGAAATAAATAAAAAATTTATTTCAAAATTAAATTGTTCATCATCAAAATATAAAAAAGCTTGACCTCATGAGCCTCCTCCTTGTACTCAATCCCTACAGAAGTAACAAAATTTACCAGTTAACTTCAGTAATAAATTTCAAATGTAAAATTAAATTCTAGAACGTGATAAATATCTAAACCTAAATAAAAGTACCATATAATATCACAGTTACCATCAATAAATATATATTACTTTTATATATTAATAATTTCATTATATATATATGTAAATTTAATATGTTAAAACTAGTTAATAAATTTGAAGTTAATATTAAAGCTTATATCTTTGGTTTTCGTTATGTTATGAGTTAAAAATAGTTAATAAAATTAATTTTAATAAAGTTAAAGTTAATATTAAATTAGAAATCTTTGGTGACCGTTGTATATTAGGATTCTCCTTAAAAATAGATCGTGATTAATACAATTTATATACAAATAAGACATACCACCTTTGGTATACTCAAAAAATTAAATTTTTTAAACGAGCAATTTTTGGAACGTTATAAAAAATAAAAATAAATGAGCATTGTAACACTATAATAAAAATTCTTCTAAATAGGTGTGAGTTAAGAACTTACTAAACAAAACCTTGTTAAACTTATTTACCTTCGAAGAATTCAACATCTTCCGCTACATATTGCAGATCTACGAAATCTTCATCTAAATATTCAACATGTAAATATTCCATATATTCAAGATTCCCGCTTTAAGTAGATTGTTTATTACCTTTTTGGGTTTTTTTGTTGTAATTTCTGTACAAAAATGTACCTTTCATTAATTCAAAATGTCTAGCCTCTACACTAAATTGGATAGAATTGATTCCTTGAGCTTGCAAACTTACTCTCACTTTGCACAGAGCATTCAGTGTAATGGTACAAAGCCCATTTTTTTTTTTTTTTTTTTTACATCCGTTACAATTGAAAATGTACGTTCTGCAGCTGCGTTCGAATGTGGAAGACTGAGAACTTTCTGTAACAAATCTCGCAAATTAGAAAATGCTACATTTGCATCAGGAGTTTTAGGGTCTATAACGACTGCCCAGAAATTATTAACATCCAACTTTTTCATTTCTAATCTATCTTCTTCTTTAAAAGCATAGGGCAAAGATTCCCATTCTTCAGTTAAATGATCACTATCGAACCTACCAAAATGTTGAGCAATGTCATTTAAATTTGTGATCTCAGTCCTCACATCACAATCCAACGCAGTTGCTGGACTCATGAAATTCAACTTTGATAATAGACTATCATTGACAGGAAGTCTTTCTAGAATTCCGTTAGCGGCCGTTACATAAAATCCTAAACAAGTTTTACGAATTTCCTCGATGGCAGAAGGTGGCATGCCTTTTAAATGCATCTCGCATTCGGGTCCCAATTTCACGTTTTCAAGATAATTACATTCATCATTGACATCGATTGTCGAGATTGGAAGTGAGAGGATCGCAGGCTTCAAGAACTTCTTCGCCAATCGTCGGAAAAAATTCTCGCTGCGTACAGAGAGTGTATGGACGATTGAATCTTCAGATTGAAATTGCGCATTGAACACGTTGAAGAAGTTCCGGGTATAATCCAAAAAAAAGATAAGCTTTGACTGAGCTGTCCTGGAGAAGTTCAAGCACTTTCACCTTGATAGGCTTGTTCTTCTCTATGAAGTTCTCGTCAACTTCGTTTCCATTTTGGCTTTGACTGACTTGATCTTGATCATTTGCATTGATAGAAATATCTTTAGCTTTTCCGTTTACATTAAATACTTCCGCAGTTAAATACAGAGTTAAAACTTCCCAGTACATTAAAAGTCGACGAATGCACTGGTGAAATGAAAGCCATCTCGTGATTGCTAATTTCAAAATTTTGTGAGAATTGTTATTAAAAAATTCTTGAAATTCAGTGAGCTCAGCAATACGTTTGGGACTTGACGAAACGTAACTTGCAATAGCTCTTATTAAATATTCAACAGTCAGGAATGTCGTCACAATTTTTATTCGCGATTAGCGCAGAAGTATGACAAACACAATTCATCAAGATCAAGTCTGGGACGTCCGCCTTCAATCGTGTGTAAAAAGAATTTTTACACCCGACCATCACAGACGCGTTGTCACAAGCAAGACTGACAATATTCGCAAGAGGTACACCTCTTTCTTCCATTTTTGCCCTAAAATTTGCATAAAGATTTTCTGCAGAACCATCTTTAGGGTCAACTTCAAGAAAATCTAGTAATTCAGTGACAGTTTTATTTTTGTCCGTAGACAAATATCGTACAAGCAAACACATCACTTTGGTCGCACTATTATCAGTGGACTCATCAATTAAAATCGAAAATTTAGTTTTTTGCAAATTCTCAACAGTTTTTTTCAGTCTCGCGTTTGGCCAACACGTTTGTTATGATCTGAGTGCACTTGGAACTAGAGAGACGAATATCTTGTGCAATTGGTGAATCTTTAAAAATACTCTTTAAAACTTACCAATTCATCTATAAACACAATAGCAACGTTATTCGCGCTGACGAGTGCGGATAATTTTATTTCAGCCCTTGTAACATCTTCCCCATGATTTAAATGTGGTAATCGGTTTAAAACGTCACAGAAATTTAGAATATTGGTTAGGTGGGTATTTGAAATCGCGTGCCTGTGAATTTTACTTCTATCAGCCGTTAATTTTATACCGCAGATTATACACTTCGCTCTTTGACCATTTTTACCATGCGGTTTCAACCATGCATGAAATTCATCATGGTCTATCTATTCTCTAGAAAATTTTCTTTTGCTCTTTTGCCCTACTCTAGATATTTTTGAACCCTTCTTCATTTTTCTAGGTCGTTTTTTTGGCTGTGTTAGTTCTTCATTACCACTGCCCGAATGCGAGCTGTACTGATCTTCTGAACACGCTGAAGCCGTTTCAGTTTCCGACATAATAAAAAATTGTAATTTTCACGTCTTACCGCTTTTAAACCTCTTCGTAAAGAAAAATCCTATTTTCTCGTCCAAAACATTACTTGGTAATCTTCCAGATTCCAGATGCAGAAATTCACGCTGCAGAACTGCAGTCATAAATTGGAACTGAAATTGTTTTTCAATTTGCCATCGATTTTCATTCCGTTCGTTCAAAGTGCGATTCTCAGTCAACTTTACAACAATTTGTAGTCAATTTCAAAAAGATCTTGAAAATCATTTCACAAAGTTTTGAAAATATTACAATATAGCTAATCTACTTGATTATTAATTATCTAGAACATTGTAAATTTGTGTCCAACTGAAAAATACATAATTTGTAAATCTTCTTGAAATCTACTAGAAATCACGATTAAAACTTACGGATCTCTTAAAAACAAAAATTGCATAATTTTGAAAATTATCTAACTTTTTAAATTTTAGTCGAATCGAAAAATTTTAGTGGGGTATTTAAAAAAATGTATTTGATATCTAGTAAAAATTTTAATTTATTAATTTATCAGAAAAATACTTTTTTATATTTTTTGTAAAGTTCCAAATGTTTAAAAGCATATAACTTTTTTAATTTTCATAGAAATTAAAAATTCCATTAAGATAATTTGCAAGTCTTTTTGTCATATACTAGAAAATTTCACACACATTTGTAAAACTCTTTAAAAAATTGTATTAAAAATTATCAAATTGCTCTAACTTTTTGAATTTTGGTATAATCGAAAAATTTCTTTGGAGTAGTTACGCAATATGTTTGATATCGTGTACAAATTTTTATTAACATTTTTAATCTATCTGAAAACTAGCTTTTTCAATATTTTGAAAAAATTTAAAAAGTTGAAAAGCATATAACATTTTTAATTTTTATCGAAATTAAAAATATTATTAGGATAATTTTCAAGTCTTTTTGTCATGTACCAGACACTTTAACAAAAATTTCTGAAACTCTTAATTTTTTTAAATTTGAATTTGTTCAAAATTTTTTAATTTTGGTCGGAAATATGGGGTTAACGAACTTGACCTTCATTTCGGGACACTAAAAAAGGTAACATTCAAGTAACCACACATACAGACATACAGAAAGACGTACCGACAAACATACGGACAGACTAAACGTAAAGATCCAGAGATCGAAAATTTTGACAATTACATTATACATTCTCATAAATGATAATGTGAAAATAAATGTAAAATATATAGTTTAGTAACTTTTAGTTCTCTTACCACTTTTATCACCTCTTTGTGAAACAAAATTCTTTTTTTTTCTTGCTTCAAAGATCACTTTTTAATGGTTTTCCGGATTCCAGATATCCGCACTCCAATTTACATTAGAAACAAAACACTATCGAGCATACACAGCATACACTATTGTCTTAACAGCTGTGTAGTGTGTAAAAGTATTGTTGTGTATACTACGGCTACTATATTTACATTATATGTCATAAAAATTGATGATCAAGTAAATACATAATACTCTTTAAAAATATTAAAATCAGAATATATAAAAATTATTATATTTTTTCAATAAACAATATGAAAGAGATACGTTTTTTTGCTGAGAATCCAAAACTAAAAGGTTAGAAAATTAAAAAAAAAACATATTTAAGTTCTAAACAGTTATTTTGTATGGAAAAAAATATGAAATTAATTAATTATGAGAAAAAATTGGTCTTTCTTCGATGTCCGAAGGAATAATGTGTTTTCAGCAGTGAAATCAAATAATTATTATATTTATGACGCGAAAGTATATTTTGCAATAAAAAAAGTATTTTTATGCATTTTCTAATTATTATTTGTTTAAAACAATTAATTTACATATTTTAAACATTTTAAATAAGCGCGCGCTATGCAGCCAATCAGAAATTTGGCGCGACGCATGCGCAGTGCAGTTGGGGAGCTCTAGATCAGTTTACTAAATGGCATGCAGCGCCCGACCTGTCATAACGTGCCGGCGGCGGATAGAGCAAATAAAATAGAGTGTGACAGAAGCCGCCATTTTAGCCTACTAAAAGCGCGATTTTTAAAATTGTAAAATGGATATTTTGAGTAGAATTAATGTAGCTACTGTGCTTGTTCGAATTGAAACAATAATTGACGTAGTAAGATATTACGCACGAATGGGTTTACCCCCCCCCCCCCCCCTCCCCCCGAGGTAAGGTCATGTAGAGTTTTAAAAAAAAAAACCCTCCCCCTCGGGACCCTTACGTAATTAATGAATGGCCTCAAATAGGTTTTAACTCGATTCGAACATGTGGTTACGTCAGCTTAATGTTAAGCGCTAGCGTAACCCCCGGTTTTTTTAAAATAGTGGAGTACTGAATTTGGCAATAGGGCATTAATTTAACCTTAAATGAGCCCTCAATTATGAAATAGGTTTCAACTCGATTTGAACATGTGGTTACGTCAGCTTAACGTTAAGCGCTAGGATAACCCACGTTTTTTTTTAAATAGTGGAGTATTGAATTTGGCAATAGGGCATTAAATTAACCTTAAATGGGCCCTTAATGATGAAATAGGTTTTAACTCGATTTGGACATATGGTTACGTCAGCTTAATGTTAAGCGCTAGCGTAACCGATGTTTTTTTAAAAAAATATTGGAGCATTAAATTTGGCGATAGGGCATTAAATTAGCCTTAAAGGAGCCCTTAATTATGAACCAGGTTTTAACTCAAAAAATATGGTTACGTCAGCTTAACGTTGAGCGCTAGCGTAACCCACGTTTTTTTAAATACTTCAGTATTGAATTTGGCAATAGGGAATTAAATTAGCCTTAAATGAGCCCTCAATTATGAAATAGGTTTCAACTCGATTTGAACATGGGTTACGTCAGCTTAACATTAAGCTAGCGTAACCCACGGTTTTTTTTGTAAATAGTGGAGCATCAAATTTGGCAATAAGGCATTAAATGTGCCCTAAATTATGGTGCAAAGAAATATTGCTTAAATTGCTTTTTTTCTATGTGTGATCCTGCTAGCTTAGCGTTAAGCGAGCATGACCGCAGGTTTTTTTTTTTTAATCCGGAGCATCAAATTTGGCAATAGGGCATTACATTAGCCTTAAATGAGCCCTTAATTATGAAACAGGTTTTAACTCAATCAAAAAATGTGGTTTCGTCAGCTTAACGGTAAGCTCTAGCGTAACCCACGTTTTTTTTTAAATAGTTGAGTATTGAATTTGGCAATAGGGAATTAAATTAGCCTTAAATGAGCCCTCAATTATGAAATAGGTTTCAACTCGATTTGAACATGGGTTACGTCAGCTTAACATTAAGCTAGCGGAACCGACGGTTTTTTTGTAAATAGTGGAGCATTAAATTACTTACCAGTTGTGATATTTGATTTTCAACGTTGAAGTATCTAGATTTTCTTTCAGAACAGCAACACTTTACTTCACAAAGCATTAACGTACATTAGTAAGTAAGTAAGTATACCATTAAGCCATTTCCCTTTCAGGGTAGGCGTGACACTACCCGATTCGGGTAGTGTTTCTAGGTGGATAGTTTCTTGTAGTAATTAACTACAAGTGTGGGCTCAGCACACCCACGACGGGCCAACAGCACGCAGTATTCTCGAATGGTCACCCATCCAAGTACTAACCGTGCCCAACGCTGCTTAACTTCAGTGATCTGACGAGAACTAGTTTTTTCAGCGTGGTATGGCCATTTAAATGTTCAATGAATAAATTTTTGACCTAAAAACAGGATACCTTTACGTAACTGACCAATAATGAATCATAGAGTCAGGTACCTGCCTCCCCTAATTGTCTCCAGCTCTGACGAATTGAAGCAAAGTGACATTGACCGCTGGGCTTTAGTCATTGTCGACAGTGACCGGTGAATGATGGAAATTTCCGAACTTTAAGTTTCTGGGATTTACATTGACTAGTCAATGTCGACAATGACAAACGCCAGCAGTCAATGTCGACATTGACTAGGAATTGTTGACAAAGAATGATTTCCGACATTGACTGTAACATATACACAACACATTCATACTAACGCAATACATTCTGAGCTTAAATATATCTGAAAATCGCTTATATACCAAATGTAAAATATAATAGCGCTTGCGAGAAAAATGTGACCTTACTGAGGAGGGCCCATGCGACTCCTATTCAGAAAATACGAATTAACACTCCCGCCAACTTCAAATGAAGATTTTGAATTAAAAGTAAAAATTTGTTATTATTTATAAAAAGAATACCAGAGGGCATATTAATCTACAGGCAATTTAATTCAATTTTGAAGGTTACATATCGTCGCCCTAGAGTTATCCCTGGCGGACCGGCCGAACGCAGGCGTTACGCTGCAGCGTAACGGTAAAGTAATGGTAAAGTAATGGTAAAGTAATATGGCATTTCAATTAATAAAAGAAACAAAATAAATATGTAAATTGTTGCAATTATAATAATACGTTAAAATTTACGTTAAATGGTCATGTCGTAATTGCAACAAGTTTATTTTTCAGCGTTAAAA
>CAKNYM010044215.1:0-20169 GCA_932195095.1 Andricus curvator | reverse complement strand
TGGCTCCCCCAACTCTAGGGTAGTCGGCATTGTTGTCCGACCCATTGTCGGAAGCCCTGCGCGTTCGATTGTTTTGAACCGCACTTCCTACAACTATGTTTGGTGTTGTCATTGTTGTTCCCACGAGCAGCTAGGGAAAAGGGTTAGTCCATCCTTGTAGAGCCCCGCGTGCAAGGATAAGGCTGATACTCTGAGAGGTCGCCCGGTATCCCAGGATCACCGTTTCAGACACCTCACCCAGGTGCCATTCAGCTTTCGGCACGGTTGTTACGCCTTCGTTTAGGAGTTATTCCTTCGGGACCATCCCTGGACAATTGTCAGCGACTGCTTATTAATTATTGTAACCATATTCAGCAGGATTTCGCCGGGAGCGGGTACTAATCTGAAAAATTGCACCCGCTCCCAGAGAAATCGCGGTAAAATTTCAGCTGTAATCGCGTCTCACGACCGTGAGATAGGTGGTTACAGTCTGCGACGAATTCATTACGATAATCCGGCAGAAATGTCGTGCACCCTGAGGACACGGAGTGACCCAAGGACGACCGCCTTCTGCATTTTCCCCGCAAGTGTCTCAGCATTTTGTTGACACGCAGGGATGTTTTTCAGGCTATTAAACAGTGAAACCTTGGCACCTCCAAGAGCGCCGATGATCAAGACGATTAGCTTAACAGAATATTCCGGGTGTATCCGTCGCAAATCCCTTATAAGGTCTTTATACCTCTCTTTCTTTCTTTCTTTCTGCCGAAAATTCGATACCGAACATGGTTCGTTTCTCGAAGTCAAGGAGAACTATGTCAGGCCCAGAGTGCGCAATATATATATATATATATATATATATATATATATATATATATATATACAGGGTGATCCTGAACTCATCATATTCCTTATACATACACATTCCTTGTACAAAACTGCACAAAAAACTTCTGTGACAAAATGTTGTACGATCAATAATTTCTAAACTATTAAGAGTTGTAAAGAACCAATGGGAGCTCGCTATTCTCGCGCGTACATAAGCATCTTGCGCGAACTCTAGAACGTGATGCACTTCAAGTCAGTTATTCTAATATTTCGCCAGAGACAAACAATTTCGAAGCAACGTGAAGCTCTCAAAACATATCACCCTCACTTGTTAAGTGATTCCGTTGATTTAAATTCTAGAGTTCGCGCATGATGCTACGTACGCGCGGAAATAGCGAGCTCCCATTGGTTCTTTACAATTCTCCATAGTTTAAAAACTATTGATCGTACAACATATTGTCACAGTAGTTTTTTGTTCAGTTTTGTACAAGGAATATGTACGTACAAAGAATATGATGATTTCAGGATCACCCTGTATATATATATATATATATTCGGGGATGGTCCCGAAGGAATAGCCCCTAAGCGAAGGCGTAACAACCGTGCCGAAAGGTGAATGGCACCTGGGTAAGGTGTCTTTAACGGTGACTCTGGAATACCGGGCGACCTCTCAGAGTACCAGCCTTATCTTTGCACGTGGGGCTCTACAAGGATGGACGAACCCTTTCCCTAGCTGCTCGTGGGAACAACAATGAAACCACCAAAACACAAAAATGTTGTAGATGCGGTTCAAAACGATCGGACGTGCAGAGCACCCGACAATGTGTCGGCAAACAATGCCGATCATCCTAGAGTTCGGTGTGCTGAAAATAAGTTAGATGGAAACACGACGACGAACCGACGAAACGCCCACATCACACACTAAACAAGTCAAAGCTGCTGACAATCAAGCAGCATATTGTTGACAAAATACGGCTGATATCTGACGCAAGGGCGAGAATACAGAAGAAGGAAGGATGGATCAGGGAGAATCAACAGTTTCTCGCTGACCCATTGCGCCTCTTCAGCGATCTCCCTGTTTCTATAAAAAATCCACCCAAGCCCAAGGAGGTAGAGACTTTTTGGAGAGAGGTGTACAAGATCCCGAAAACACTAGAGTTGAAAGAAGATACTGACAATAGCATCCGCTTCAAGGAGTTTTGCGACCTCATAAAATTTGAGGAGGAATGCCCACCAGTCACTGCCGAAGAGGTGAAAAAAGCACTTAGAGGCACCTCATATTTAAAGTCGGAGACGCCCATTCCGCAGTGGCTGGTGTTAGGACGCACTATACTCCTGCTGAAAAAAGGCAACTTGTCCAACCCAGAGAATTACAGGCCAATAACTTGTTTGAACACACTGTATAAGATCTTTACAGCTGTCCTAAACAACAGGATTGTTCGACGAATGGAGCCTGTATGGCGAGAGATGTACGAACAACGTGGCTCGAAAAAAGGTGTAGCAGGCTGTCGAGAGAACCTGCTAATTGACATGTGTGTCTGTAAAGACGCTGCAGACCATCAGCGCGTCCTGTCAATGGCCTGGATTGGCTACCGGAAAGCTTTCGATTCAACCTCTCATAGACTTATCATCTGTCTGTTGGAAAGCTTGAAGGTACATCCACACAGAGAGATTGATGCCTCTTTGGAAAACTAGATTTACTATCTCATTTAGAAATTATCATGTGAAACAAACAATGTCACCTTCCAGAGGGGTTTCTTTCAAGGTGATACCATGAGCCCTTTGCTTTTTTGCATCAAACTTCTGCCTCTATCTCTCGCACTACGAAATTCTCCTGGATACCTCTGTGGCGACACTAATCAGCGCGAGCATAGGGTCACACATGTATTCTATATGGATGACCTGAAGATCTATGCCTCTGGTAAAAGCAAACTTCAAGCTGCTATAAATATCGTCAAGAACTACACAGGAGAGATTGGGATGGACTTTGGTTTGGACAAGTGTGCCAAAATTAATCTGAAGAAAGGAAAGATTACTGGCGTTCCCAAGGACCCTGAGCTTGTTGATATAAGTATTATCAGACATCTTAATACTGGAGAGACCTATACATACCTGGGCGTGCCTCAAAGCCGCATTCAGGACATAACATCAGTGAAGGAGACTCTCCGAAGCAGATACAAGCATCTTCTTCGACAGATTTGGTCTTCCAATCTGTCGGCGTTGAACAAGGTATCTGCGACTAACATGCTTGCCGTCCCGGTTCTACTCTACTCGTTTGGGGTGGTTCAATGGACGAAGAACGAGCTTCAGGCCTTTGATGTCACCACACGTAAGATGATGCATATGCATAAAAGCTTGAATATCAATTCGTCAGTTCCGCGATTATACATTTCACGCCGTCAAGGCGGACACGGACTTCTGAATGTCCAGTGTGTTCATAACCGAATTGTTCTAAGTACAGCTTACATCGTTGCGAATGGCAGAGATCCTATCCTAAAAATGGTCAGGAACCACGAGATGATTGGCAAAGGAGCGTTTCTTTACAAAGCCGCGGAGCAAGCGGCCGAGACCCTTGGCCTGAATTTTAACATCAGAAGTGAGGAAAGTGCTTGACTCCATCTAGATGCTACACTTCTAAAAGCCGAAGTAAAGAAAGCAGAGATTGGAAAATTTCACCAACACCAACAGCCTTGTCGAAGGAGCAAACTTTTGCTTTCCTCAAATCATCAGGGCTTAATTCAGGTACAGAGGGTTTTATTTTCGCATGCCAGGACAGTGTCATTTCCACCTTAGCATACCGTGAACGCATTTTATGTCAAGAAGTTCCCAGTGATAGGTGCAGAGCGTGTCATGCACACGCTGAGTAGCTAGAACACATACTATCAGGGTGTCCGACGCATGCAGGAACTACGTATATCTGTAGAAATAATGCGGCCCTAAGAGTGCTTTATTACCATCTTTGTCGCTTCTACGGTGTTGGTCGCGACCCTGCCCTGCCGAACGCTCCAAGGGAAATAGAGTCAATTGTTCGAAACGAGAAGTGCCAAATTTTCTGGAACTACGATTTTCGGGCAGCATTCTCCGTTTCGCAGTCGAGGCCTGACACACGACGTTTTCGCCGGCCTGTCGTTGTGATTTCGTCGTTCCCTGTGATGGCAGTTGCTCTCAGTGGGAACCTGCGGTGGTTGTTTGACTCTTTTTTAAAATATATATATGTGACCGTCCGCGAAGAAAGGGACCTAATGCGGAAAAAATCGATTTTCATTTTTTTACGCCAATCGATAGTTTCTGAGTTAATCTTTCATTTCCAATAATCAGATATTTTTTAAGTTGATTACTTTCCTTGTTATTAAGCTACAAACATAGGCATAATAAGCGTACGCGGAGACCGATCGAGAGGCCTACAAAAGCCAGCCCCACCACTTACCACTACAGCTGTACGCGAAGTGTCCGTGAGCTCCACTGGCTCGTGTCTGAAAGTGTAGTGGTAAGTGGAGGGGGTGCTTTTCGTAGACGCATCCCCACTACTCAAATGCTAGCTTGCGGGCTTTGCTACGATCGCCCGTCCTGTACAATTAAGCTTTGACGCATTAGGCCCCTTTCTTCGCGGACGGTCACATATATAGCTATAATTATAATTGAAACGGCCACCCTGTTTGAGTAATCAATTTACTGTTATTTCAAGGGATATAAAGGAATTCGATAGATTTCAAACGATTCTAAAGTTTTTGAGTTATTTAAAAAAAATCCATAGGTTTTTAAGAGATATTCGCTTCAAAAATGTTTAGCACTCTTAATATTCGAAAATTTGTCATTATGCATTTTCAAATAGTTTGTTTTTCATATTGTAAAATAAAAATTCAGGGATTATTTAATTACTTTTAATGAAGGAATTTTTAGAAAGGAAAATATTCTTGATTGTATGGGAACGTTTCAAAGTATATAAAAATCGTTTATTAAAATTTGTTAAAAATTTTCTCTCGGGCTTCGTTTATATATAACCGTCAATGTATTTTTAACAACCTAAGCATATCGAATTTAAAAAAAATCAAATCAAATACTTGACCTCAAAAATGTACGAAGATAAGAAATTTTCGATTTAAAGTTGACGGATCACTAACGTCAATTAATTTCAGACCTAATAAATATTTACTTACCAGGAACTGGATAAATTTAATTCTTCTTGAATGCTGTGTACAGTCTTCTTATGCCGGTTCAAGATCGAGTGGGAAAATAAGTATTTGCAGAAATACACTTACCTGATTCATAATTATACCTACAACTAAAACGTCTGTAAATATCAATGGAAGTGGTCAAACGTCGCCACTTTGGCGCTATTGTTATCTGTTTTACATTTTCCTGGGAATAACTTTTAATTACACTGCTACATAGTTTTGGTAAGCTATAAGTTTCGCAGACATTTGCCAATTCTAGAATTATACAAATTTTTCGTTAATAAATGAATAAGTGCCTCGAAGCTATCGATTTTCTATCAGAAGAAAAAAGATACCATATATTTAATCTTCATGGCTTTTGATATTCAATAATTATTATTTGGAAGTTTCGAAGTTTTTACTTAAAAAATAGTTATTTATTTTCTAATTCATTAATCAAATTTTAAAAAAATATTATTTTTTTCTTTAGCAGTTCAAATGCTAAAATGAAAAGAAATTAAAAATTAAAATGGAAGAGAGGGGAGAGGGGAAGCAGTGAAGGCAAGGAAGATATAGGGTGAAGCTTAAAAATCCAAAAATGTACAGAACGCCGCCGGAAAAACATAGTTTTGTAGAGAAGGATGAGAAAAATAAGGGGACAGAAAGAGACAGAGCTGAGGCTAAAGATCCGTTGGAAAAGGAAAGATTGAAAGAAACGCGCGAAATGCTGATAGAAGTAATGGGGATGTATGAAGAAAAGCAGGAGAAAAGGGTAGAGGAAATAAGGAAAGAAATTAGGCAGGAAATGGCCGAACTTAGGAAAGAAATGAGGAAATGGGAAGAAGTCAGGGAAAAGCTAGAGAAAAGGATGCAGACGTTGGAGCAAAGACTAGAAAAGAGAGAAGAGCCTAATAAAAAGGTAGATGAGTTGGAAGGCAGAATAAAAAAAATAGAATGCTCAAACCGTGAGTTTGGAGGTGGGGAGAGTGGGAATAAGGAGAAGGAAAGGTTGAGAAAAATAGAACAAAGAATAGAAAAGAAAGAGATAGAAGAAAGAAAAAGAAACATAGTGATAAAGGGTCTAACTTTTATTTAATATATTAATATCAGACTTGGAAGAAGAAATGAAGAGAAAAGGGTGGGGAGGAGTTACGATAGGGAAAGAAAAGATATATACACTGACATACGCAGACGATATAGCGTTGATGGCAGAGGATGATGAAGGCATGGCGGACTTAATTACAGGATTAGAGAAATACTTAGATGGAAAAAAGTTGAATTCAAATGTAGAAAAGACAAATGTAATGAGGTTTAGAAAAGGAGGGGGAAGAAAGAAAGAATGGACGGGAAGCTGGAAGGGAATAAAATTAGAAGAAGTAAAAGAGTTTAAATATTTGGGATATACCTTGCAAGCAAATGGAGATCATAGAGCTCATATAAGAGAAAGGATAAAAAAAGCAGCAGGGGTAATGAAACAGATATGGGGAATAGGAAAAAAAAGGTTTAAAAAAAATTGGAGAAGGAGAATGTGGTTATTTGATACACTGGTATGGCCGGTATTAGGTTATGGAGCAGAGATATGGGGATGGAAAGAAAGGAAAGTATTTAGAAAAGGGATGGGGAGAGAAAAGATGGACCAGAATAGCAAGATTTAGATTGGGAAACGAGGTAAGGGCAAGTAAGTATTGGGCAAAAAAGAGAACAGGAAGTGCAGAATCTGTGAATGGGAAGAGGAAACATGGGAACATGTATGGGAAGGATGTAGGAGAGGAATAGAAGATAAAGAAAGCTGGAAAAAGAATGTGGTAAAGATTCTAGGGGAGGATGGTTTGGGGGAAGAGTGGATGAAGAAGTTAGAGGGTACTAGGGGAGCAAATGATAAAGAATGGATGCAAAAAAATGGCAAAATGGAGTTACAAGAGAAGTGAAAGCAAAAGGAAATGGAAGTCGCTTACATTAGAAGCGTAAAGATTAGTAAGTAATGGTTATGTAATAGCATAAGTAAATTAAGATGTGTTTGCGTTATCGCTCTCTCTCTCTCTCGCTTGCACTCTCGCTTTCGATCACTCGTTCGCTAACACGTCCCAAATTGCGCTTTCGTCAAAAAGTAGAAATAAGGATATAGATATAAGATTTTCTGTAAATAGGTGTAAATAACTGTAAATAATAAGGACAAGATTTTATAAAACATGTAGAAGGAAGTGTTCTAAGAAATGGAAGTCATGTAAACCCTTAGGGGACACATTATAAATAAAAAGAAACTGACTTTTAAATTATTTCATATTAAAATTATTACGTATTCAAAAAGGGAATATCGTCAAAATCATATAAAAAATTTAATTAATGTTGCAGATAAAAAATTACTCATTCACATCCTATACTGCTTTAAAATCACAGCAATATAATTCAGGGTGGCAGTTTTAATCGAGGGAAAAAATTATCGGTCATTTCCCTGTTTCTTACCGGTTCGCAAACATTTTTCACGTTCATTGAAATTTAAAGATTGGAACTCTCGAAGCTAACAACTTTTTTCATTTGAAGTTATAACAACGGAACTGCAAATTAAAATACTCAAAGTGGAAATCTCTTGAATTTTGAACTTTTAAAATTAAAGCCTAACGTTTTTTAAATTCAAACGCTCAATTATTTACATGTGTAAAATGGAAGCTGTTAACACATTCCAAAATTTTAAATTAAATGCCATTATTCATCCAAATGGAAAGTTTTTAACTTCTATAAATTGTACAGTTGAAAGATTGAAAAACGTATTAATGTTTTGAAATCTTTTCATATTTTAAATCACTTTCCAATTTTTTTCGAAGTTTACAAAATTCAAAATTTTATGTTTATGTTTATTTTATTTATTATTTTATTATCTTTATGTTATGTTTATTAGAGTGGTCAGTTCTATATTAAAGAAATAAAATTTTAAACTTGAAATTTTCCAAAGAAAAAGAAAGCGAGGAAGTAATCGAAAATTAAATTATGAGCGACGATTAAAAGAAACAGACTGTTAACCAAATTTAGTTAAGCTAAATATTGTAGAAATTTAAATACTAATGTTTTTATGAATTTAATTATCCAGAATAAGGCTCATACAGGTATAAGAAAGAATATCAAGTGGCAATATTAAGCAATTTTAGATTAAATGATTGTAAGAATAATAAGTGGGGAATGGCATGAATTAGCTACACATGCGATTTTTGTAACTACGAAGTATGGTAATATTGCTAAAGTAAAAGTACTATACTCAGAAGGTAAAAAGGTAGTATACGTAAAAGTCTAATGAGGATGTACATGGAGAAATAAAATTCTATTCTATTCTACATGCTGATTGTTTCTTCAGTTCGTTAATTAGTTCTGAAAATACTATGAAAGTCATTCATAAGCATTTTAATCAATTGAAATGCGCCTATATGCACTATTTAAATTGTAAAGAATAAATATAATTAGCATGAATCAATAATTGCAAACGTTTTGAAAAAAATACTTTTCTTCCTAAGTTAATGTATGAACTTTGCGAATGGTATCAAACTTTAAATGTAGGCATTTAAATTGCGCGCCAACCGGCTCTCTTCAGCTTCGTGCGTGATCGTTAACGACCGGACTCTTTCGGCTCCTAACTTTGGGGGAAGGTACCAAAGAGGAGCTCCAAACACTGTACGATGATCCGCTCGTCGTCCAGCCGAACTGTTATCAAAATTTACTAGTAAATTACCATAAATTTCCGTAAATTACGATACATTTCAGAAATTACGGTCATTTATGGAAATTTCCATAAATTCTATAAATTATGGGAATTTATGGAGAATTATGTAATTTTTTTGTAATTGATGGAAATTTGTGAATTGCATGGCAATGGACGCAAATTTATGGTAATTTATCGGTAACTTTTGATAACTTTGATAATAGTCCTGCTGGACGCGTGAATTATGTTCCAAATTTTTGGATGCATGCCCTTCTATCCCTTCTTGAAGTATCTTGGCTCTCCAGCTTTTCAACTGATCATTCGTTCATATTAGAAACGAAAGGCAAACTTTCAGCAGTTTCTCGGCTCAAACTTCACACTCATTCAAAATCGCTGCGTTTCTCCCTTTGGCATGCAATCTACTATGTAGAATAGCACTGTTCCCCAATATATATTTTTACAATGAAATCTTTATTACTTCTTTTACATAAATTACTAAGGCTTTTACTTTTCTGTTTTGTGTTAGAATTGGAACTTGGGACACAATGCGTCGTGGAAATGTCTGGACAGCAAACTATTTTACAGCATCCTATAACGATGGACAAAATTGACCGGTAAGTTTCTTTAACTTCATTACCTTATTCGTTGTTCTAAATGCTTCATGTACAACAATAAGAAGCAAATATGCACTACCGCCCGTGTGGAAAAATGGAGTTGAGCCCCCGTGGATTGCTCTCAGGCCATGAGAATCCTACAGGAGCTTCACTATACTACAGGGGGTACTATACAGGGTCTACTATAATAAATATATATGTATTGTTAATGTATAAAAATTAAAAAATATATATATATATATATATATATATATTAGCGCCTCGATCGGGACGTGAACTCATGATCAGCATATTATCATACTCGCGTTTTTCCTCTTGACCAATTTATCACAATGTTAATTACTATTTTCCAGGCAGATACTGGGCACGCGCATCGAAAATTTGTTAGAATTACCTTTTTTCATTAAATACACGTTTGAATAAGATATTGTTATTGTTTGACACAAAAGACAATTTATTACAACAAAGAAACCGTTTAAGTTGTGTAAACTGAGGTATGAAGGCAACCAGTAGGGCCCTCGTGGAATATTGCAGATTTCAAGAAGAGTCATTTCGTGCATCGTTCGAAACACGCCATTTTACATTAGTCCATAAGCATGAAACACGCCGGTTTCATGATAGTGTTGTGAAAAAAAAGTATCTGTGGACCAGTTAATCTTTAGCGTACAATTTTCATATTTATTAAAGGCCTTGCTACGTGTACCGAAATTTCGGTACGAATATCTCGCATTTTTCGGTACCAGTAGGAGAACCGGGAAAAGAAGCTTTTTGTACCGACATTTTAGTACAAAAAGCCGCATTCTTTGATACATGTAGACACTCAATTGATTACAAATTTCTTGAAAATGACTCTTCGCAAATATACTTTGCAATGTGACAACAATTTTTAATTATTTGAACAAGTTTTGTAATCAAATGTACAGTTAGCCTATGTTTTAATAAACAGGCTCTATTTTTCGTTTGCGGAATCATCTCAAAATGTCTGTCCAATGACTCTTTGTTCGGACACTTTGCAGTTCGAAAAGAATTGTTAATAGTTTCAACATATTTAACTAAAAATTGTTCAAATAATTAAAAATTGTGTTCCATTTTCAAAGTGTCATAACAAAGAGTCCTTAATTACACATTTTTAGCTCATTCTGTCAAAAAATGGAGCTTATTGATTAAAACATAATCAAACAATGCATATGTGACCGTCCCCGAAGGAAGGGACCTGATGCGTCAAAGCTGAATTTTACAGGACGGGCGATCGTAGCAGAGCCCACAAGTCAGAATTTGAGTAGCGGGGATGCGTCTACGAAAAGCACCCCTTCTACTTACCCCTACACTTTTAGGCATGAGCCAGTGGAGCTCAGGCACCCGTCGCGTACAGCTGTAGTGGTAAGTGATGGTGCTGGTTTTCGTATGCCTCTCGTTCGGTCTCCGCGTACGCTTATCATGACTATGTTTTAGCTTAATAACAAGAAAAGTAATTAACTTAAAAATTTTCTGATTATTGGGAATAAAAGAGTAACTCAGAAACTATCGATTGGCGTAACCAAATGAAAATCGATTTTTTCCACATTAGGTCCCTTTCTTCGCGGTCGGTCACATATGTTTATAAAACTTGATGAATAATTACTAATTTATCTAAACTTGCAGAGAATCGTAGCAAAAAGTCATCGGAACGACATTTTCAGTTGATTTCTAAAAAAATTGTTGATTTCTAAAAAAATTGAGGTCATTTATTGAAACATATTCAAACTGTAAATTGGTGGATAAAAATTGTTTAAACAATTTCCACTGGAAATTATTGTCACGTAGATCTTGCAATGGTTTAAGACCTTTTTTGATAAGTCTGAAACGTGTTCATCTGTCGTTAAATTTTATTAACAATCTAAATCTTTTTGGTTTTTTGTTCTAAGACAAAAGCATAAAGCTCTACATTGCACGCCGATTAGCACCGTCAAACGTCGAGACTGTGCGCAACAAACTAAGTGACTTACGTTTAAACCGTTTTAATTAACCTTAAATCCCTGTTTTATATTCTTAAAATATGCGAAAATAGATACTAAGAGTTTCACAAAGTTTGATCAAGGCACTTTTAAAAAAAAAAAAATCTTGAAAATCACTTCTATTTCTGACAATTTACATGAGACTCTCCCTTAAAAATGCTGGGAATTTATCCGGCTATATAAATCTTTACCTCTTTGTATTTTCCTTTATTAGGCGCCAAATTTTCTTTATCCTACTTATTATATGATTCTAAGTTAATGCATTTCATTTAAATAGGTTTGCTAATGTTAATCGATTTCCGCAATTGGTTATACATGAAAAAAACTGTATATTTGCAAGGAAAAAAATAGTTTTTAAACTGGAAGAAATCACAAATTTCTACCGGGAGAAAGCCAGAAGACGAAAATTAAAAAAAAAAAGTGGCCACTCTGATTGTCCACATGGGTCACTGGTGAGGGTTAACATTCTGAAGAGGGGCTAAATGGGGGTTTTTTCAACAGGGCCGCTACTGAATTTTATGGTAAAACGAAAAATCTCGCGCGCACCTTTCTTTCTTTGTACGATGCTTAATTATAAATATATGTATATGAAACACATATCTAGTAAGAGAATTAATTATCTGATACCTTGTGAGTTCGCTTGGATGAAGGTGAATTCAAGTTCTAACAAATAATCTTCTAAGACTTTGAGGCATCATATATGTAGCACCCTCACTAGGGTGGAGCGAATTTGGCCGTTTTCGGTATAGCGAGTTGAACCCGTATGGATATGTTGTAGCGGTTCCTCCCGATTCTACAACCCTATTTTCAGTCTGCGCATTGCGTTTAAAATTTTTAAATTTTGTTCCAAATTATGTGAAAGGAATACCGCGAGCGGAAAGGGGAGAGGACTAATTTGAGAAAAAATCAAGACTATAGGTTGCTTTTCAATACTTTGTGCAGATTTTCGTTTGTACTTTTTTACTTCTGTTAATACTACCCAGCACTCACTTCGTAGAGTTGGCTGCACATCGAATACCATCCCTACCCTCCTGTCCACTCAGGAGGAACACACGATTAAAGTGGTTTCAAATCGTATTTAGTTTCAAAAACTGCATTCAGCTGCCCTTCCAACAGCCTAGCTCGAATAAAAATTTTAATGCGAAGAAAATAAATTACATACTAACCTATAGGGTTATACAAGTTTTGAAAATATAAACCTGTGCCAATATTTCAAGATGTTTTGTCAAATAAACCATCTTTTCAACAAGTTTTTCTCGTGATTTATTTAACAAACGTCTCAATTTATTGTTTACAAAACTTACCGAAATGTTGGCGAAAAATGCGAGAAAAGAACCTAGTATGTGGGTAATTTTAAATTAACATTGGAATTCTTGCCCCACGCTAACTTCATAGCCTTAATGCTTGAAATATAATTTATATATTTTTTTTGGTAAACAGTGTTCCAAAACTATAACAGTCAAGAAGAAAAAAAACGAGACTAAAAGTGATTTTTATTAACAATTGTTTCATTTGAAAATAGCGCGAATAAATGAAGTCTTTGTCCCCAGGTCCAATTTAAAGACTTCGATTAGTTTTTCGAGACATTCCATATTTATATTAAATTTTGTTGGCCTAATGACTTTCAAAACTATTTAGGGCTTTCGAAAAACTGTTTTTAATCATTTAAATTCCTTAAAAAAAATCTATACAGATATATTTACCACTATCATCGCAATCTGCATCAACTATGTCCACCGCAGTTTTTTTATGTATATTTGGAGGATAAAACGCTAGATTATATGTATATTGTTTTTATCCAAGTTTTCTTCCGAAAGTGTGGAGAAACAATTTCCGAAATTGACAAAAGATTTTGAAAGGCATTATAATAAGAAAATTCTTCGAAAAGTACGTAAATGTGTTTTGTAACTTGTAAACTGCATCTATGCCCCCTAGGTTTATTCTTTGCTAATTAATATTTTGTTATTCATTCATATTTTTACGCTTTTAGCCTGGCTCAAATTTAGTCACTCTTGCGAGCAGCTCCCACCCCCTCAACTGAAATGCATTTGCATGTGACAAAGTTTCGTATAGATAGTTCAGTTGTGCAATACTGAAGGCGCTACGTTATGACAAAACAAAAAATCCTGTGTGACGGATGTGTCGCACACAAGCGCATTACTTTTTTAAGCTGTCAAAAAGGTCATAAGCCACGAGAAAACGATTAATGTTTATTTATTGATGGCATAGAGAACAGATAGTTCATTTCGCAAAATCTGTGAAAAAAATTCTGTGGAAAGTAAATATTAATTTCGTGCAATATCACGGAATAATCGGTTGTGGTGGGGGTGGGGGGATCAAAATTGATACTGACACTGACGTAAAAGTGATCTCGCGATCACTTTTACAAACATTACGAAATAATATTTAGCGCTGTCGATTTCTCCAGTAATCTGAATGTCCCGAAAATTTCGTGACTAGACAGCGCACACTTTGGAAAATTTGGAGTGGGGGGTCCGCTATGGCTGGTACTTTGGGAAATTTGGAGTAGGGGGTCTACTCTGGTCGGTACCCTGATGAATTTGGAGTGGGGGTTACATAGAGCGTGTAATGTCTAATCTAATTTTTTAGAGTAAGAAATTTCGATTATAAAAATTAATTGTTTCTAAAAATCGCAAATGAAAATTATTTAATATATAAATAGTGTAAGGCAATACATTTCTAATGTTGGTCTTCAAAAAATAGGGTGCCTTATGTCTAACTTACCTTTTAGAAGCAAGAAATTTTGATTATAAAAATAAATTATTTCTAAAAATCGCAAATGAAAATTATTTTATACTAATGGTGTATAAAAATAAATTAAATGTCCTAAATTTTGATATAACTAAATCATTTGAGCGAGACAATATTACTTAAAATTATCGCTGGGGACAGGCCATAGAAATGAAAATCAGAGTTTTTATTTCCAGTGTAATTTATTTTTAAAAATGTTTATTATGATTCACACATGTTTTACAATAAAAAGTGGAATCATTTGAGTAAATGTAATTAAAACCTGACAAAAAATATTATTCTGTTATTATGTATTTTACTTCAGCTTCCATATAGGAGGTAAACATACTGGTTATTTCCAAAAACACTAAATGGAAGTATAAATCGACAAATGATTTTGGTAATTGTTGTTTAATTTGCTCACGGAAATATTCAAATTTCACAGTAATAATCTGACGAATAAGCATTTCACTAGGAGATTAAACTTTCTCTGCCAAAATGTACTTATGAGCCTCATCTATTAGAAGATTCAAACACTTTTCGACATCAGCAGCTTGCCTTTGTAGTCGTCGTAAATGGTCATCGACACAAGCAACAATCTACTTCAATCCATCAAAAGTAGTTTTCTGCATCACTATAGTAGGTCTGTATTCCTTGGTCCGTTTTTTTCACCGTCTTCCGTGGTGGTTTCCTCTTTAGATCCAGGAATGTCAAAGACGATTGCCTTGCTGCCATTGGAAGTGGTGAAGACAATTCTGAATTTCCCCAACTCCACAGGTTTCATGTACCCGTAACCCGTCTCGAAGAAGTTTGATATGTAGTCGATGTTATTCATCAAGCATGCCCAAGATGTCGAGTCAAGAGAGATTCCCTTCGAAGTTCAGTTGACCAGTTTTATGATAGGTTCGAGGTTCCCATTAGGCTGCAGCTCGAGTCCCGTGAAAAGCTGCTTTGTATAATAGTTATTCAGCGCGTACACTGACGCCGTTAGTAGGTGATTGACTGGCTTGCGTGCGACCTCACAAGCAGGAACCTCAGGTAAACGGCGTTTCACTGCAGACCGTACACTTACTGTGTCCATTGGGGCTGTATCTGGATCCATGGCTGCGGTGAAGCGCGCATCAGCAGTAGCAGCGTTAGGCGTTTTGTTCTCAGACATGGCGTAGTGCTTGGTCTCAAGATTGAAACTAGACTGAATGCTGAGTAGAGCTCTCGCCTGCATGTATACAACTTCGGACCTTTGTTTCGCCCCACCATATGGGACGATGACGCATACAGAATGAACCGGTTGCTTCCACTAATCGAAAGGATTCTCGTGGGAAAATTCTACAAACTTCTCATAAAAAGCGTAAATAATAACAATGGTCTCTTTGATGTTCATTTATTCCAGAAAAACCTCTCCAAAAATGTTAACAAAAGTTTCTTAATTCTGTGTAAAGTACCTAAGTTGCTCTTCTTACGCGAAGCGGGACCGTTTAACTGTCATGAAAAGGGTGGATTTATGTACTTCTTCCGGGGAGAGTATATTTGAAAATGTAATAAATAATCAAGCATGTCTATGAGGAATAGTATATTGCACAACTAGGGTCTAGGGCTATGTTTTCCATTCTTGGAACTTTTTATACGTTGCTTGATAACGTTCCTTTGATTTTTGCAGCAACGCCTCTTTGCTCGCTTTTTCGGCTTTTTCCGCAATTTCGGGAGGCGTGAAATATTGTTATTTTTGAATATTGAAATATTGTTGTTCTTTGTCACTTTGTTCGCGAACCGAATTCACTTTGTTGAGAACAATCGACAATAATATTTTGACAGTAGACAAGAGGTTAGAGTAGTCAGTTGAAGTTGGCTGTAGCGCTCGTGCGATTATGACGGAAATGGAAAGAAGTTCGCGTGTGAAAGAGAGAGATGAGAATAGTACATAAATCGATATAGTTTTCTCTCGATCGTAAAGGTCTTGAACTTGACTGCAGCGCTCGTGCGATTTTGACGGAGATGGAGCGAGAGACGGAACGATCGCGTCACAATAGAGAGATTCTGCTTTCGACCAATCACGAGCCGTTTCATTTCTTCTCATCCCGCTACGTCATCACTTTTCCTCCCTAGGGATGAAAAGAAAACTCTTCCTACTTCCTGTCGGCAATACCCGAAACCAGAGTTCACCTAGTTTAGTGAAACATTACCGCAATCTCTCTTTTCTGCAGTGAGGCTTGAGTTTTAAAGATACAGGCAGCTATTTTTTTTATACTTGGTCGTAAATTTTTTTCTTTGTCACGCTGCAGTATAATTCCAAAGGATTGGAAAGTGAAAATCTGTGTGTCATTATAAAAAAACTTGGCGATGAACCACTTTGAAACCATCACGGTAATCGGCTGGCAAAGATATGACTTATTGTACCTGACGTTTCAGTAAATCTTTACGATTTTGACAGTTTTTTTTCACAGTTTCCAGGAAAGTCTATAGATGCCAAGGGGGTCTGAAATTTCCCGGAAGAATGGGGGTGGGTAATGGGGTAGGGATGAATTTTCTTTTTCCATAAATACTGGTGATCGTCGTGTAGATGGTCAGTATTGTTTCATCATGTCACACTCGCAGGAGCTCCGCACTGTTCTCGAGATTGTGTCCGGAAAAGTGGAAAAACGCGACTTGCTGTAAATTTTACGTTATATTTGTAAAAAGTGTAGTGTCAAAAGTGTAGTGTAGAGAATAGAAACTCTCTGCGTATTGCACAGAGATGTCTTAGAAAAAAATTTAAAGAGTTAGATGCGCGAAACCTTGCCAAATAAACGGTAAGAATTTTTTTCATAAAAATGATAAAGTGAAATGTATTGAAAATTGTTTCATCCCTATAATTAATTATCTTGTGTTGTGCAGCCCGCAACTTCAATCGAGACAATCGGATCGATTAGTACGATCCGATTTTGTCGGATGACTCTATGGATGGGAGTCATCAAACTCTACCATCCTCATCATCCGAATCGAATGAATCCAGTGCGGATTCTGAGGATTCTGTGGATAACCCCAATGACGCTGAGGCGGATGATGAGGATGAGGATAGGGATGAAGATGAAACTGATGAAAATAAGGATGTGAATTGTAAGTTTTAACCGCAATTTATCATTTTTGGTTACAAATTTTGTTAGATTATTTATTTATCTTTATTATGATTATTTATTACCATTGATAATTTTCAATAATTTATTTAATTTGATTTAATATTTTTTTATCAATTTTTAATATGATTAATGATTCATGATTATTTTGAGAAGTTGTAGGCTCCGGAAGTTACGATCATGGTTCTTTAAAGCAACCAATCCCGACGCAACTGGAATGTGTACGTCATCCGCTTCTGCTCCTTCTGTCCTAGAAGGTAAGCAAGAGCGGGAAATTTACACGAGGTAACATCGGGCAACACTGTTCCTTGGAGTCAGGTCTCTAGCCGCGGATGATCCTACGCGGCAGACGGGACAGTTGCAGATGAAGTTTCACCTCTGGATACTTTTTTATAGCTACCAATCTTTGTAGAATGTTATGAGGAACAGTGCTGACGGACCAGATGAAGTGATCCCAGAAGAACAGCCTTTTGCATCCGGTTCACGATGGAATGAACCTGACGCTGGCAAGCCGGAATCTTGTTGAGTTGGCTAATAAATGAAGCTTTCATACCTCCAAGACAGCCGATTATGAGAACTACAAGATGGACTTTGAAGCCTTGGTAGAGCCTGCTCAGCTCGAAAAGAAGTGCTTGATATTTCGCCCGTTTTTCTTCCTCCCTTGCCGTGATATTACCATCGGCTGGTGCAGAGAATTCAATCACGTAAATGATCTTGTTCTTCAGATCTTGGAGGACAATATCAGGCTTCGTAGCACTGATACGTTGAGTGGTGGAGAATGAGAAATTCCTGTAGATTTTACACTGATCATTCTCCACAACGGACTCGAGTTCCCCCTGGGCGTATGGCAAGACGGGCAATAGATCAACACCATAGAAGTGCCTCAGATGGTAATATAACACTTTTAGAGCCGCATTGTGTCTCTCTATGTACCCGTATCGTCCAAATTTTGAGCATCCACTGAGAACATGTCCAAGTGTTTCTGGCTCTTGCTTGCACGCTCGGCAGTTGGTATCGCCTACAGGTATATTCATTATGCGCTCGCGGTAAACTAAGGTGTCTATAACACCATCTTGACAGGCAAAAAGAAATCCCTCAGTCTCCGATTTTAATCCAGAAGACTTGAGAAACATGTTGGACAGACCAATCGAGAGCTCTTCTCTACGTATAATGCCGTAGAATTTACCATGAAGGGGCTTGTCAGCATGTTCTCGTAGTAGAAGCGTATGTTCTGCTTCCTGTACACGACTTTTGAGCACCAAAGGAGTTAGTGATGCTAGGCCATGTGCAGTGTCGCTGGAATCAAATGGGAGGCTAAGCTCCTCTGCGGCCCTATCTGCGGCACGATATAGAAACGCCGCAGCACTGACGACTTCATGTTGATGTACTAGTCGCATAAGAAAATCTGTGCTATTTAGAACTGAGCAGACTGTAGCCAGAACCGTTCTGCGATGAAGACACTCTAAGCTCAGCAAGCCTCTACCCCCTTTATCTCGAGGGAGGTATATTCGAGGTACGGAAGATCTAGGGTGATGACTTCGATGGATTGTCATCATCTTGCGTGTGCTTCGGTCAAGTTGCTTCAACTCATCGACGTTCCATTTTACTGCATTAAACGTGTAGAGCAGTATAGGAACGGCCAGCATATTGGTCGCCTGGATTTTATTCTTTCCAGATAATTCGGAAGCCCAAATTTTTCTGAGAATTTGGCGATACCTTTTTCCAAGGGCCGTTCTTAACGCACGCACATCATGGGTTTCCGCTTGCGGTATTCCAAGATATGTATATGTTTGTCCAATACCAAGATGTTGAATGATATTTCCGCCTATGAGTTGAACATCCTGATCGTGACGCGATGATGTAGTTTCTAGTCTTCCTTCGTGTAGGTGGACGCAGGCAGACTTTTCCAGTCCGAAGCTCATGCCAATCGCTTTAGAGTACCTATTTACCGCCTCCACAAGGATGTTAAGGTCCTCTTTCGAGGAAGCAAAGAGTTTAAGGTCGTCCATGTATAAAAGGTGGTTGACCTTATATTCTCTTTTGTTCGGCGGGCCACATAGATATCCAGAGCTTTTGCCTCGAAGCACAATAGATAGAGGCAAGAGGGAGATGCAGAAAAGTATCGGACTTAGAGAGTCTCCTTGGAAGACCCCCCTCTTATATGTGATATAGCTTGTAGTCACTTGTCTTTTGTCAGATGTTATGACAAATCTTGTCCGCCACAAGAGCATAAGCTCTTTTATGCATCTCACTATTTTTGAATGCACTTCCATGCACTCAATGAGCTTAATAAGTAGCTCATGGTTCGTGTTATCGATTGCCTTACGGTAGTCAATCCAAGCCATGGACAGATTGCGTCGATACCTGATCGAGTCCTGGGTAATACACCTGTCTATTAACAGGTTCTCCCTGCAACCTGCCAGACCTCTCTTGCATCCACGTTGTTCAACTATTGCACTCCATACCGGCTCGATAGATGTTAATATCCTCTCTTTGAGGATGCCAGTGAATAGCTTGTAGCTGGTGTTTAAACAAGCTATGGTCCTGTAGTTCTTTGGACTTGACAAATCTCCGGTCTTAGGGATCAATACCGTGCGTCCTTCCACTAGCCACTGCGGGACAGGGTTGTTCTCCGTTTAAGAAAGTAGTAAATATACGAGCTAGATGTTGGTGCGTAGAAGTAAACTTCTTCCACCAAAAGTTGTTGATTTTATCTGGCCCTGGCGCTGAAAAGTTCTTAGTTCTAGCGATAACTTTCTTCACTTCTTCAGCAGTAATTAGTGGACACTCTTCCTCTGGACCTTGTAACCTTTGCCTTTGGGAAAAGTTACGGAAGAGTGATATATCTGAAGCGTCTTCATTTAGCTGATAAGTATCTCCATATACTTGTTCCCAGAAGACTTGAATCTCTTCTCGACTAGGCGGATTTTTAACGGCACGTGACGTTTTATTGAACAGACGGGAAGCATGAATAGAAAAGGTGGAATTTTCCTGAATCCACTTTACTCGCCGTTCAAGGCGCTGTTTCGCTGTTGAAAGAGATCTTATTTTTTG
>CAKNYM010044214.1:4791-21822 GCA_932195095.1 Andricus curvator | reverse complement strand
ATATTTAAATTGGAAAATAATTGAAAAAATCACTAATTGTTGAAATAAAAAAATATATTTTCAAATTATATGCATTTAATAGTATAATAAATAAAAAAGGTGTGATTTCTACTAAATTCAAAATTAACAGAAATTTTTTTTAAATGGAAAAATTTAGTCTAATTAAGAGAATGGAATGTAATAAATTTTCAATAATTTTTTAACTTCTGAGAGTTACTTAAGTGTATTAAAAACAGTGAAATGAGTGAAGATGTTATTACAAATTAAATTATATTTATTTTATTAAATTCATTTGAAAACTGACAATCCAATTCAATTGACATCCTTCCGTGATGATGAAATGCCACTAATTGCATCTTTACGAATTAAATACATCGCGTCAATTCAAATCCATTGAGGTACATTCAATGATAGTTCTACCAATGGCATTTAATTGCAAATGCTCATTTCAACATTTCCATTTAAATACAATTGGACCTTTTTATTCGCAGGGTAGTGAGTGCCATTTGACGTAAGGGCTATTTTCCAGCACGTATGCATGAAAAAGTGATCTCCATCGGAAAGGTTATTTACTGGGTTATACTTTTGTAGTGCCGTATTTTGATATCCGTCATCGGCAATAACAGACTTGTTATTGCGCATCACAATTGGTCCGAAATCAAAAGTATCTTTCAAGGGCGTGCACCTTGGCTGCGCAGAAGACAATATTTGATAACACCACTGGTAAGAAAAACCTAAAAATACAAATAAATAACTGTGGGTAAACCACGCCTGCACTTCTGGTTCTGGGTTAATCGTAACTAATTCAAAGCGGGGGATTTGTTTCTCGAATCTCCCTCAAAGATATCTTTCGAAGCAATAGTAAGGGGTACAGTGTGCTGCGTAAGCATAGCACCTTTTTGGGAAATTTTTTTTTTCTTTGGGGGGGGGGTCCACATTCGTGAGTGGAATATTTGCGAGAGACATGAAGTTGCAGGAAGTTCTCTCGGTAAGAGCTGAGAATGGCCAAGATTCACCGCCTATTTTGGTGCTAAAGAAACCCTGTTTGTGGTCCAGTTGGACCATAGAACGATAATTCCTGTTACGTTTCTGCTAGGCATCGATTATACCGATGGTACATGACGTTATACGCCGGCAAACCAACATGGCATCGAATACTGGTGCATGAAAATTGGTAATTGATTTCACTACACGTGATCATAAGGTGGTGTAGCAGAAGCTATGGGATTGGTGCAAAACCTGCTCTAAGTATAAGAAAAGTGTAACCAGTGGAATAATCTGTTAGACCCATGCAGTTTGGTGCTAATGTTTGTGTACCAGCGTACGGCCACCTTGGATCGCCATATTAGACCATGAAATGAATATTTTTGTCCAATTTGGGCGCAGTACCATGGAGGTAGATTAGTTGAATAGTAAAACAGTTTTTACCAATGAGGTGCCTGCACAAGCTCCCGCAGTCACCTCATTGGTTAAAACTGTTCCACTATTCTACTAATCTACCTTAGGGATGGGCGATTCTGGATCGATTCTTCAAAGATCGATCTTTTTCACTCAAAAGATCGATCTTTTGAATCGATTCTTTGCGAGTCGATTTTTTATTGGATCGATTATTTACCCCCAGAATCGAAGAAGCGATTCTTTTCTTTTTATTTATTTATCTGTCCGTCCTATAGTTTCGGGACCACGGCGTATATTTTTTATCTTTATTGCTCCTATAATTGTTTCTTTTGCGCCCCAGACTGCATCTCAATCTAAGCGCAAGCGCAACCTGCGCTCAAAATTTTTATTACCAAAGTTTCGAAATGGAATAGACCTCTCTTTCTATCCTTTATTGTTAGAAAGAGAGGTCCGAAACTTTTTCTGGCATCAAAGTTGCATGTGTAGGGAGCCGTCTGATTGGTTGACTTATTTTTACTTGCGCGTGGTGAGACCATAGTTTGTTCGACCATGACAGACTAGTATATTTGAGTATATTTTAGTAGACAGAAGCAAAGATATTATCTTTGACAGAAGAATTCGAAAATTTTTACTTATATTACGATAATAAAACTACGAAAAATTTACACATCACATGTTGTTTTATCATAGCCCATGTTTTTCATGTACCTGAAGTCCCGAACGTTCAAATGATCGAAACATTTTTCCCCATTTCTATTTTACCCATAAATATTGTTCTAACTGCAATTTAAAATGTGCATCATAATTACTTTTCAATAATAAATTATTTCCAATATGAATGAACAAACATTTAAGCATTTTTCCTGGTTTACAAAGTTTTTTGTGAGAAAAAGAATAAACAGTGTCTAATCGTCGATCTTTAATCATTTTATTTGAAATTGAATAAATGTAATGATTTATCGGTGAATATAAACTATTTAGGACATTTTTACATCGATCTTAAAAGATCGATTCTTTCAAGATCGATTCTTCTGATTCGATTTTTTTGCTGAATCGATCTTAATAAATTCGATCCTGGATCGATTCATGAATCGATCTTTTCGAGAGAATCGCCCATTCCTAATCTACCTCCATGGGACTGCGGCCTGTAGTAATTGTTAGATGGGACTCCATGGGACTGTACTAGTGATGGGCGCTGCTCGGTATTTCACAGTCATGACCAATCCTGACCGGTCATGATGGTAAATGTTGGTAAAACGCGGTCAGACCAAAATATTTCCACCAGAAAAGGTTTTTTTATAGAGAAAAGTGGTTTAGTTGTTAGGACATACCCTATACTAAACTTGCACAAAAAGTTTTTCGGTTCTAAATGTTCCAGTTATTCTCAAAGTAATAAAAATTCCAAAAATCTGAGCATAGCAGACGACACTTTTGACAGTTTCGCGCGAGTTTCGAGGAGAATTTGAAAATGACACTTTACAAATTTACAATTTACATTGAAAATTTGTTGGATTTACTAAGTAATATTTTTAAAATAATATTTAGTAGTATGCTAAGTTATTTTGAATATCATTTCAATGAATATGTCACTTAAATATTAAGTTAATTACTGTGTATCGTATAGGTTATATTGCCTAAATGAAAATACTGTTTTTTTGTCTTTAAATAGAAAAACATTGATATCTAATTATTATGAATTTAGATTTAAGAGTAATTTGTGTAAATAATTTATTATTTATTATTATTTCAATAAGGCAATTATTATAATTAAACATGGGAACAATGACAATACAAATAATACCTTATTTACACAAATTACTCATAAATCTAAATTCATAATAATTATATATCAATTTTATGTTATTTAAAGACAAAAAAAAACAGTATTTTCATTTAGGGAATATAACCTATACGATACACAGTACTTAACTTAATATTTAAGTGTCATATTCATTGAAATGATATTCAAAATAACTTCCCTGGCGGGCCGAACGAACGGAGCGGATACGCTACAGCGTATCCTTATAGTATCCACATCGTATCCTCTCCATATCATGCAAGAAAAACTCATTAAAAAAGAAAGATTAACATTTCACTTATTGAAATTCGGATTCTACGTGAAATTTTGAGTTAAAAGGTCACAGAGTAACCGCAATAGTTTTTCTTGCAACATTAAAAACTTAAAAAAAATATAATACTTATCGATAACGTGGACTGAAGGCGACTTCAAACGCATCGTCGACGGATAACGCCTATTAACTGCTACTGAACGACGATTTGTTTGAAGTCGCCTTCAGCGCACGTCATCGATAAGTATTATATTTTTTAAAAGTTTTTAATGTTGCAAGAAAAACTATTGCGATTACTCCATGACCTTTTAACGCAAGATTTCACGTAGAATCCGAATTTCAACAAGTGAAATGTTGATCTTTCTTTTTTAATGAGTTTTTCTTGCATGATACGGAGAGGATTGGATGTGGATACTGTGAGGATACGCTGTAGCGTATCCGCTCCGTTCGTTTGGTCCGCCAGGGTTAGCACACTACTAAATATTATTTTAAAAATATTACTTAATAAATGCAACAGATTTTCAATGTAATTTGTCAATTTGTGATAGGGTATGTCCTAACAACTAAACCACTTTTTTCTATAAAAAAATCTTTCCTGTTGAAGATATTTGGGTCTGACCGCGTTTTACCAACTTTTACCGTCATGACCGGACATTACCGGTCCGGTCAGGTATTACCACAGTCAGGCCAAGCAGTTCTCATCACTAGACTGTACCCTGGTAGAATCATTCGGCTTTAAGAGAGGGTTAGGTTTTGCAAAGCAGCTCTAAACAGTATTTTGGCCCTTTAAATCAAGCCTGCCTACTGAGGGGAAATTTCGTCGAAATTGCTTATTTACCAGGTGAGATTCTAACACCGCCACCTACCTCTACTCATTCAACTTCGCGAGATCTCCCCCCCCCCCCAAAGCCTCTGGACCTGTGATGACGGAAGTGGTGGTGGAACACGAACATGTGGCGAGTGAGTCGATTTCCCCTCAGTGGACAGGCCTGCTTTAAGTGCCCCTTCTATTATTTTTTTCTACATGCACTGTGTACGTTGTTGGCAACTTGATAAAGATTTTTTTTGCAAACTTGTTCTCGGGCACATGGTCTAGTTTGAGATTCGTGTTTTACCGCTATTATCCTTACACAGCGGCCGCGAACGTTGAAGGTGACAAAAGTCGCCTCTGAATGCTTTCTTACAGCTACCATCAAAACACTGTAAATAAAAGCTTTGGTGCTATTTATAATCAGCTAGTAATTATACGTGCAATGTATTTTTAAATTACAGTGTATAACCTGATTAATTTACGATACTACAGTACTTATTTGCAATCTAGTGTGATTTTACTTCAGGTAACAATGTAAAAATAGAACGAAGGTTGTTCTATTTGCAGTCGACTGTAAAATTACTACGTCCGATGATTGAAATTATTTGATTGGCGTGGGACATAGTAAGTTTACGTAAGGTGATAAATTTACTTGGGACTTTAAGTCTACGAAAGTATATGTAAATTTTGACGATGAGTGCTTTTCTATGGAGAGGGAGTAAGTCCGCACGGACGAATGCCGCAGAATTATGTGCAGGACGTAAATTTGGACCATTCGGGACTAGCGAGTGTAATTCGTGCCAAACGATAAGTTCCGGAGACGCCCGAACGGCCTCTTACCAATGGGTGCGCATTTCGTTCATTTGCATTCTTGTTTACGTTGTTTTGCACGTTATGTCGCTTTGATTTATAAATGTTGAGACTGTCAAGTGGTTACATTCCGTTTTCTCCCTTAAATACCGAAAATAGCTCTAAAATATTTTCACCTTTGTGCAGCCGTCGGTTACGGACGTGTTTCGATTCGCTCCGCTTCAGTTTTCTGAGATTCCTAGAGTATCTCAGATTTTTCTGTATACAAAGTTGGTGTGTCATAATAGTGCTTGTGGCCGGTTTGTTTGTGACTTTTAACTTTTTGTTAATTCGTTCAATTGTTTTTAATTGGTGCAAGCTTCTTCAAAATAGTTATTTTTACTACGTTTCAATTACGATACCATGAGAGCGTGCCCGGAGTGCAACGTAGTGATTTCAAGAGGTGGCCTTGAGGTTATAGCCTGTATAAAGTATGGTAATCTCATCCATTTGACCTGTGCTAATGTTGGTATCGCAAAAAAAACTGTTGAACAACTTAAAAAAGGGCAGATTGATTGTGTCTGCAAGGGATGTAGTTTTTCGATTACTAGTGCCACCTATACGGCAGTTAATACCGACTCTGCTGCCAATTATGAGATTAGTCATTCTCGTGATGTCGAAAATTTAAATTCCGTACCCTCTACCCCCACTTCCGTCAATGCACCTGCTCTACCTCCGGGTCTTGTTGACCTTTTACGTCAAGTGGTTTCGGAGGCCCAAAGTGAGATTTTAACGAGATTCAGTGAATTCGAAACCCGACAACAGGATTTTAATGAGAAGTTAAACTCTACCCTTTTAGAAATAAAGACTGACCTTTCCAATAACACTCGTCGTATTGATACGCTTGAAGCCGACTCTAAAGTACAAAGTGAGGAAATTTGTACTGTACAAAAGGAAGTTAAGGACCTTAAGGCCTAAGTGGTTGCGCTCGAGCATGCGCAGAATGTAAATGACCAAGCGGCTTTACATACTACACTTGAAATTCATGGTCTTCCAATGAAGCCCAATGAGGACCTTATGGCCAACGCTGAGTCAATTGCCAGGGCTCTTGATGTACCAATTGCCAAGAATGAAGTTGTCAACCTCTACCGAATTATCAAAGCACCATCTCACACACAACCAACTACCCCTCCGATCATTGTGGTTAAATTCAGTCGCCAAGAGCTACGTGATAAAATTATAGAGAGACGTAAAGTCAAAAGAGATTTTTCTACAACGAATATTGGATGGACCAGAAATGAGAAACGCTTCATTTATCTTCCTGAGGCCTTAACTCCACTCAACCGGAAAATACATGGTATTGCTCTCGGTCTTCGAAGAGACAAGAAAATCAATTATCTTTGGATTTCTGGTGGAAGAATTTTTTGCAGAAAGGAGGACGGTTCGTCGAGAATACACCTTGCAAATCTTCAATCTGTAGAGGGACTTCAATAGCAACCATGGGCTAAGTCCAATATTTTTTTAACCTTTCTCCGACTAATCTTAGCATTAATTTTAAAGAGGTACTTAAATTTATTTATGATATTATTATTGTTTGCTAACTTGATGTCCGTCGGTGAATATATATCTGCAATATTTTTCACGTTTTTATACCTTGTATATATGTATCTTCAGATAGCAAACTTGATCTCAGTAGTATAGCTACGACAGTTCGGTGACACTTTGGTCGGTAAAACAGTGACCGGTAATTTAACGACAGGCGCTAATGGTGAGCTTCCATGCTAAATTACCGACAGTCGTTTCCATATCCATAACCGATAGTGGCGTTCTCTACCATACCGGCAGAGTGAGACACAGGCAATGGAGCCACAGCAGTCGGTAAAACATCGACGCGCAAAGTTTCACTTTACCTACAGTCGTTTCCGAACAGAGGGTCGATAAATGTGATCTCTGTTTTACCGCGAGAGTGTGACACCGAAGTTCAGATACATGCCACGGCGTCTCGTCGTGGGGTCTCCGGCCCATATTCAGAGGCGCCTTACATTTACCGACGAAAGATGATGGTTCATGTCCGTGCTAAGATGCCAACAGCTAATAAGTTGTTACGAGCAATTGATGGCGCCACCATCAAGTCAGTTAAATTACAGGAAAATTCAATGTCGCACATAGTGAATTTAAATGAAGGATGGGGTTGGGGGAATTATCAAGTTCTAGAATCTTCTAGAGGTATTGGTGGAGTTGGGGATAGCGGACTATAAAAGGAGACATCAGATCTGAGTGCAGTCGTTACATCGTGCGAGGCAGTCCAGTGAAAGTGGATAGTAAATATAAAATTATTAAAACAGAAAGAATAACTTGTGAAGTTAAAACATTATTAGTGTATACAGTCTATATCTAGTAGAAAATGATCCTCGATGAGTGTGTAAAACTTATTCCTGCTTTCGAAGAAGTACTGACCCTGCTTTCATCATCATCATCATCATCAACATCATCTGGGAACGTACAACTAAACAAAGTTAATCGATGGCGAAACGAGTGCCTATTGTGTTTGAAAGCAGTGCGAAAGGAATTGTCATGTATACCACGACTGTCAATAATCGGAAAAGAAGGTGTCTAAATATTATTGAACACTAGGAATGTTTTAAAGCTCGATTCGAGTTTCTCACTAAAAAGGGTAGCGGACTTCAGAAGAAACGCAATGACATTAACGATCGAGTGGAGTGGATTGACTTCGACAAAGCATTCGATAGTCGAGTGAAAACATGCATTGTTGCGAACCTGGTTCACAAGGATGTTCTTGCCTTCCTAGATGACGCCCAAGTGCTATTTATTGTACATGTGGGCCGAGCCTTGCGTGAACATAGAGCTTTTAAAATCAACACTGTGCTTAATGCATATTATCTAAAGATTGGTAAGGAGGATCCTGATGTAAAGAACTTTAAATCAAAAAATGAAGAGATATACGTCAGCACGGATTTGAAAATATGGTTTACCAACAACGCAAGATACCCTATCTTAACTTAAATGGAGGAGTTTCAAGAGAAAGACTCTGGATGGACCTTACACTCTATTGTGAAATTAGAAGTGAATATCAACAAACTAAACCCCATGAAAGGTAGGTCTTACATTGATCTTCCTCTACGAATCAAGAGAAAAGAAGCATGTGTGAACGTGCAAAATACGAACGACAATGAGTGCTTTAAGTGGGCTATGTTATCAGCCATACATCCAGTCAATAGAAATCAGTACAATCCTAAACGCGTGTCCAGCTATCAGCAATACAAGGATGAATTAAACTTTTTTGGAATAAATTTCCCCGTAGCAATGAAAGATGTAAAAAAATTCGAAGCACAAAATGGCATTTCAGTGAATATTTATGGCTTGATTAAAAAGAAGCAAAAGTTGATAGTGGTTCCTCTTCATCTCACTTCACAGGTAAGGGAAACTCATGTAAACCTCCTCCGAGTTGAAGAGGAATATGTAAATGAAGATAGCAGTATGAAGAAGAAGAAAGCAATCAACAGGATAGCAGAACCCAGTCTTTCAACTTCCACTATGTATGGGTCAAAGATCTTTCTCGATTAGTTAGCTGCCAGCTATCGAAACATGATGGAAGAAAACATATCTGTGAGCGATGCTTGCACTACTTTTCAAAAATAGAGACGTTGGTAGCTCATAGGGAAGATTGTAAAAAAGTGAATAATTGTAAAATAATGTTACCAAAACCTGGTAAAAATATGACTGAATTCAAAAATTTCAAGCATAGAGAAAAAGTACCATTCATTATCTATGCCGACTGTGAGTCCCTATTAATACCAAGTGGAGACGTACAAAAACAGACGACAAACACTAAAGTATTCCAGAAACATGAAGTTTTTCACATTGGGTACTTGTTCAAGTGCAGTTACAATGATTCACTATCATTCTACAACTCATGTCCTGAAGGTGTGGAACCAGCAAAGTGGTTTGCTCTAGAGTTACAGTTAATTGCAAATAAATGTGAGAAAATACTGGCATCTCCAGTTCCGATGCAGAAACTAACACCAAGGCAACAGGAAACTTTCTTTGAAGCCACTACTTGTCACATCTGTCAGAAAGCTCTACATCCACCGATGAAGAACGTTCGCGATCACTGTCACCTGACAGGAAAATATCGAGGTCCCGCACATGAACACTGTCATCTAGCTTACCAAGATGCCAACATCATACCTGTTGTGTTCCACAACTTGAGTGGGTATGATGCTCACTTTATCATCAGCGATATTGCTACTCAATTTGAAGGAAAAGTTAAAGTTCTGGCATTAAATAAGGAAAAATACATATCTTTTACCAAATATGTTAAGGGAACACAGATAAAATTCCGATTCATCGACTCATTCAGATTCATGGCATCATCCTTGGAAAAGTTAGCATCGTATCTCACTGAGTATAAATTTGTGAGTGCAATGTTTTCTGGAATGGAGAGTGAGAAAGTTGAAATTCTAACGAGGAAAGGTGTTCTCCCCTATGAATACCTGGACTCGAGGGTGAGATTGAAAGAAAACCAGCTTCCACCAAAAGAAAAGTTTCACAGTACCCTGAATGACTCATCAATATCTGATGAGGACTACGAACATGCCCAACAGGTATGGTGTGCATTCAGTGTTAAAACTCTCGGCGAATATGTACAAGTATACATGAAGACTGATGTGTTGTTGTTGGCTGATATCTTTGAAAATTTCCGAGAACAGTGTCTCATGGCTTACGGTCTCGATCCAGCACATTACTACACGACTCCTGGCTTCACATGGGACGCCATGCTCAAATATACAGGGGTAAGATTGGAACTACTCACTGACGTTGATATGCTACTGATGATTGAGAATGGTAAAAAGGGTGGAGTAAGTCAATGCTCCAACCGATACACCATTGCCAACAACAAGTATATGAAAGTTTTCAATGAAAGAGGTGAGATCATCTACATTGTATATTTCGATGCAAACAACCTTTATGGTTGGGCAATGGGACAACCTCTTCCTTACGGTGGTTTTAAGTGGGTTACAAATTTGGAAAATTTTGATTTCAATATTCCAAATGATTCGCCCATTGGTTATATTCTAGAAGTTGATTTGTACTATTCACCCGAGCTTCACGATGAGCATAATGATTTACCGTTCTGTCCAGAACACTCGAAACCACCGAGTTCCAACCAGGAGAAGCTTCTAACTACCCTCCTACTGAAACATAAGTACGTTCTCCATTACCGAGCTCTCAAGGATGCTCTTGCAAACGGTCTGGTATTAATCAAAATTCACAGAGTACTTAAATTCAATCAGTCAACATGGCTCAAGAGTTACATAGATTTCAATACTGAAAAGAGAGCACAAGCTAAAAATGAATTCGAATAGAACTTGTACAAATTGATAAATAATGCAGTTTACGGTAAGACAATGGAGAATGTGCGAAGGCATGTAAACGTGAAACTCTTGGCAAAATGGGAGGGTAGGTTTGGAGCAGAAGCCCTCATAGCTAAACCGAACTTCCACAGCCGAGCCATTTTCAGTGAAAATCTCATGGCTATAGAGGTAAAAAGACAGAACTTTGGTTTAATAAGCCAATCTATGTGGGTCTGGCAGTGCTGGATGTGTCTAAAATCCTAATTTATGATTTTCACTACGGTTACATGCGTAAAAAATATCGTAACAACTGCAAACTCTTGTACACTGACACGGATAGTTTAATATATGAAGTGAAGTGTCAGGACATTTATGCTGACATGAAAGAAGATATGGAAAAGAATACTCAACAATTCGACACTTCAGATTACCCTCGGGAGAATATTTTTGGAATGCCGCAAAGAAACAAGAAAGTTTTGGGTTTGCTGAAAGATGAATGTAATGGTGAAATAATTACAGAATTTGTTGGTTTGCGAAGTAAGATGTATAGTATCCGTGTCAATAGTGAGGACTTTGTTAAAAAAGCCAAAGGTGTAAAAGCAGCTGTTGTAAAGAAAAGTATTACCTTTGATGATTACACCGAACGCTTGCGAAATGGGAGTATCCAATCTAGAACGCAATATGTAATCAGGTCAAGACTACACAATGTCGAAACTATTGAACAACAAAAGATTGCACTAAGTCCTTATGACGATAAGCGATACTTACTCCCAAATAGTACAGACACCCTCGCATGGGGGCATTATAGAATCAGTGCAATGGATGTCGATGATGTCTTGAGTGATAGTGACGAAGAATTGCTAGATCTTCTGGTAAAAGATTAGGTTTAAGTTGTAAATAATTGTAAATATAGTAGGTGTAAGGGTTATACTGAATAAAAACATGATATATGTATATGAATTGCTTTTTTATTTATTAAAAATCTTACATCTAGTTAGCACAAGCGTAGACTTAGTATTATAAATTTCATAATTTAGTTTAACATTCAATCGCTGTTGATTCATCATTGGTTCAACGTTGGTTCAACATTGAATCATCGTTGGTTCAACATTGAACTGTCAAAACCTAACCACTTCACAAATATTTTGTTACCACGTTTCTTGATTACTTTTTCCACAAGGTATACGTCTGAATGTTTAACTTTGAGAAGTTCTTGCTCATAAAATCCACCAGAAACGGGTTGTTCTTGATAGTCTTTGAGCCTGTACGTCACTGGATTCGTAAGCATAACTCGATCCACAGTGAATATCTCTGTTGTCCAGTTGGGAGTGTATCCTTTCTCAAAAACGTGCTCGTGCTTGCTGATTCGAACTTTGTCACCAACTTTGAACTTTGGTCTTCTCCTCGGTATATTTCGCAGTTTTTTTAAGCGTTGCATCAGCTCCTCTTCATCCTCGGTAGTGACATCTTTTGGCTTCATACCGATTGATCGATGTTTCGTATTGTTGTACTTGAAGATGAGAGTAGGCAAAATGTCTATCCACTTATAGTTACCTCTTAAGCTAAATTGTGGCCATATCTTGTTCTTGAGCGTGCGATTAAATCTTTCAAAGATTGACGCCTTTAGATTACTATGCGTTGAGTAGAGATTGATACCATATCGTTGCATAAGTTCTTTAACATGTGAATTATAAAATTCTTTACCTTCATCGGTGTGTAAGTTTTTTGGTACACGATGCTGCTCAAGTATAGATTGCATTGCTGAAGTGACATCTGGTCCACTCTTGCTTTTAACAGGAACCGCCCAGGCGTACTTGGAGAAAATATCTATAACGGTGAGTAAATACTTGTAGCCATTATTCTCACGGGCATAGGGTAGCATTTCAACTAAATCTGCCTGCCACGTCTCGTCTATACCACGTGTCTGCACGTTCCAGCTTCCCGCAGTTCCTCAATGATTGATATGATTTCATTGTTGTGACTCGGGTTGCCTGCTGCCTGAGACGCTAGGAGTAGACGAAGATGATCAACTAGTTCGTTAGGGTCGTCCCAGTAGACATAGTCAGTCCTAACATTTTTTCTTAATACCATATACTGTGGCAGGGAAACTCCACCTTTGGATGATCGTCTGCGTGATACGTTGAACAATTTTGAAATAAAGTTCTTGTACTTATTATTGTTGCTGGTGCGAATGGATTCACTGGAACTGTATCGCTTCTTGTGTACATTTGTAGCAATCAAAATTTCCTTATAATTGTTTCGATCGTCAGTGCTTATGTGGGATTCTTCTGGATTTTGTTCAAACAAAAGTTCAAGCAGACCAACAGTTTTCAGATACTGTTTACCACCAACATTGATATATTTTGCCTCAAAACTAATGGGTTTGTCACCAATAAAAAGACTGCCATCATTGAGTTTACGCACACCATAAACCATATCCAAATACTGCTTCCTATTTTGTTGCAGCATCCTGAGAAATTTGTTTGTTAAATACTCGTAATTATTAGCAGGCTCAGGCACTACATCTACTTGACGCACAGTTGTATCTTGCTCTCCTTCAGCATCAGCAGTCATAAAGGAAGCATTATCGTCGTCCTCTTCCCACTCATCCTCCCCTTCTTCCTGCTCATCCTCCTGATCTTTTTTCTTTACAAGCTCATTTTGTTGAACTTCCTTCTTGACTGATGGATTCGATATATCAACCAGTTTCTGCAATGGCATGCCGATTGGCTTGAACGTTTCACTCATTATCTTTTCAGTGGCTTCTTTACCCATTTTGAGCATTTGATGTTTACGCCGAATCGCCTCACTAGCTTTAGCAATTTGACGGAGCACATGTTGCACATAAGTCTTTAAATTGTAAATAACTCATGTCAGTGTTCACATGATCGTCATACACGTCATACACATGTCTTAAATTCTTCTCATCCTGCTTGAAAAGTATCAATAGATTGACGTTATCTCGAACCAGATGTTTAGGTATTCGAGCGTAAGTTTGACATAAGTAAAAACCGTCAACATGAGCGTGTCTGCCCATACAGAAAAAGGCTCGAATATTGTCCTGTTTCTCACAGGCAACATCATCAAATACAATTACCGAATTTGGTTGAGCTTCACTTGGTGGTATTACTTCTTCATGCTCACTGAAGGGAAAGTACTTAACTCCATCTACATCATTCAACACCCGTTCCAAGAATTTGTACTTTGGTTGTTTGAGGGATTTCGAATAGACGTAGACACTTTCAAATTTCAATCCGTTTGGGTGTAAGATTAGGGCAAGTAATGCATTTGTCTTGCCGCAATTTGATGGTCCACAAAACACTGCGCGAATGCTGTCTGGTAGAAGGCTACCATGTCGTTTCACCCTATACTTTTTTTTTGATTGAACGAGGGTATCAATATTAAAAACCGGAAGTTTAATAGGTTGTGTCTTGAACCGCATCTTGATATCAACTGCTGTGAAAGCTATAAATACAGCGCTTATATAGCTTCCAGGTCAGTTGCGTGCTAACCTCCATTCAGTGGAGAATGATTGTGCACCATAAAGTGAACAAAGTATCTCGCCGTCATCATCGAGGTAAAGGATTGTTCAACAAAGTCATCAACAACTTGCCGTTTGAGTTGCACTTGCCTGGCTACCAATACTGTGGTCCAGGTACTAAGCTAGCCGAACGACTTGCTAGAGGTGATCCCGGTATCAATCCTCTAGACGCTGCGTGTAAAGAACACGACATTGCATACTCGCGAAATCGTGAAAACGTTGAAGTGAGAAACGCTGCAGATCGTGTACTAGCTAGTAAAGCCTGGAAGCATGTTTTTGCTAAAGACGCTGGAATTGGCGAGAAAGCGGCAGCACTAGCAATAACTAACGTCATGAATGCCAAAGCGAAACTCGGTATGGGGCTGACGAAGAAACCCATTTCAAAGAAGAGGAAACCTAGTGTGAAAAAGAAATCAGCTGCAAGAAATAAACTGATAGCATTCAGAAAGGTTGTGAATGCGGCTAAGAAAGCAATGAAAAGAAGTAGTGATGCAAAAGTGGCCATCAAGTCTGCAATCAGAGGGGCACAGAAAGCCGTCAAAAGAACAGGCGATGAACATCAAGTGCAAAATCCACGTGTTCTACCAATCCCTTCGAAGTTCGGTGGTGTTTTGCCACTGATTCCAATTTTTGCTGGACTTAGTGCACTTGGAGCTCTCACTGGTGGAGCAGCAGGTGTAGCTAAGGCGGTAAATGATGCTAGCGCAGCCAAGCAACAACTGGCAGAAGCTTAACGTCATAACAATGCAATGGAGGCTATTGCTCTAGGAAAAGGTTTACACCTAAAACCCTATAGAAAAGGATTAGGTCTTCATATGAAACCTTACCGAAAAGGACAGGGACTTCGTCTAAGGCCAGGGTCAAAAAACTTACAGTGAAGCTACCTCACCATGCACTCACTGACACGGATCTGTTCAAGTATGCTAAATCTCTAAAGATTCCAAATTTTCGTGGAGTATTTATGCGCAATCAACTACCAGTAAAGGGACCCCACCAAATTGAGGCAGCTATTGTTAATCTTGATGATAGCCACGGCCCTGGTACCCACTGGGTAAGTTATAGACAGATCGGTGATCAAGTCCTATACTTTGACAGTTTCGGTAATCTTCGTCCACCTTTGGATCTCGTAGATTACCTAGGTGTTGGTAGCGTGATAAAGTACAATCATGACAGATATCAGGACTATGACAGTGTTGAATGTGGACACTTGTGCTTAAAATTTCTATCTGGACAACTACATATAAAAGACAAATACTGTCTATATAAGAACATGTAATGAACGGACTAGAGTCAGTACTTGGACTCGTTGAAATGCTCACATTTAATGCGATTCCTAACGTTGACACTGGAAAGAATAAAATCTATGTTGGTGATCGAGTAGTGACCATACCTACTGGCAGCTATGAGATTGAAGACATTGAGAGTTATGTCCAGAAAGCCCTAGCAATTGATGGAATTACAATAAACATCAAGCCAAATAATAACACATTTCGCAGCGAGATCAAGTGTGATCGCAAAGTGAACTTTCAACCTCACGATTCTATTGCACGATTGTTGGGATTCGCTCCACGTGTTCTCGAAGCCAATAAGACTCATACTTCTGATCTACCTGTGGCTATTCTCAAAGTGAATGCTCTGCGAGTTGAGTGTAATATCACTACTGGAGCTTACATAAATAATCGCAAAGTACACACGATTCATGAATTCTTTCCTGTTGTACCACCAGGATATAAGATTGTTGAAGTGCCGTCACACGTCATTTACCTTCCAATCGCCGTGAAGACAATACATCAAATTCAGCTCCGCATAGTTGATCAGGACGGTGACTGGGTGAATTTCCGAGGAGAGGTGATAACAATACGACTACATGTCAAATCATCATCATAATAGGTATAGTGTACAATCCCAAAGGAGTATATATGAGAGCGTCAACATGTCGAATGCAAACCAGTTCTCAAGCAGCACGCAAGGAGCTAACACCTCAGAACGTTCTCTTTCTGGAACAGCTTGGTCTGAAGATGAAACCACGTGGAAAAAGAAACTGAAACGTCCATTCAAGATATTGATCATCTCCTTTTGTTGCAATAAAAATGGAAGAAATACTAAACCTTCAAGCACCAGTGAGATTTGATGAGTCTATAGCTCACTATGAGATTCATGCACATCAGCCTTATGCATCATCATCATTCAACAACAGTGATGAAATTCGAATTGCTGTCCAGCATCAAGATTTGTGTGTACTACCCAGCAAGAGTTTACTGCATGTGTATGGAAGACTAACAAGGCCTGATGGAGTTACAGCTGTTGCTAGTACAGCACTAGTGAGCAATGCCATCTGCTATCTGTTTGATGAAGTTCGCTATGAACTCAATGGTATTGAGATTTATCGCTGCAAGAACGTCGGTCTCACTAGCAACATAAAGGGCTACATCTCACTTGCTCCTGGACAAAGTTATTTTATAGAGAATGCCGGATGGCTCGACATGCCGGAAGGAACAAAACGTCTTTCCAATGATGATGGATACTTTGATGTCACTATACCACTCAGTATGATCCTAGGATTTGCTGAAGACTATCGAAAGATCGTTTTTAATGCAAAGCATGAACTTATCCTGACAAGGTCACGCAGTGACTTAAATGCTGTTGTTCAAGCACGACAAGCGCCAGGAAACGAAGAGAAATTCAAGATCTCAATTCATAAAGTAGAGTGGATGATACCATATGTAATAGCTTCGGATGAGCAAAAGATAAATTTGCTGGACGTTATTGGAAAAGATTTTCTCACAACTATGAGTTTTCGCTCATGGGAATTGTATGAATACCCCATGCTTCCCACCACCTCAAGACATATATGGACTGTGAAAACATCAACTCAGTTGGAAAAACCACGTTACGTTATACTGGGTTTCCAGACAGGTAGAAAGGATAGGCTAGCCAGAAATGCTAATCGCTTCGATCACTGCAATATAACCAATGTCAAGTTATTCCTCAATTCACAGTACTATCCGTATGGTAATTTAAATCTGGACTTTGGCCATAATCAGTTTG
>CAKNYM010044213.1:0-19032 GCA_932195095.1 Andricus curvator | reverse complement strand
AACATATTTCAATGATTTCATAAAGACTTTTAATACTTAAAAAAAAAGTTTAATCTTTCAAAAAATTCGCAAAAATTTTAGATTTCTTCTATCACATCAGAATCACTTCATTTAACCAGGTAATTTCAAACATTGGAAGAGAATAAATATTTCGAAGTTTTCAAAGATTTTAAGATATCTTACAGATTTTTCAAGATTTACAAAACAATCACAAATATTCATTTATTATTTTAACAATACAAATATTTCATTGGCCTTATAAAGATTTTGAGGATTTCAAAAATATTTTTATTATTTTAAATGATTTTGGTGGTTTGACAGATTTCAATGATTTTCTGATATTTCTGAAAGTTTTCAAGATTTCTCAGACATTTCAAAAATTTCAAAAAAATTTTAATATTTCAATGATGATTTTTTTTTTAATATTTCAAAGATTTCATAAGATTTTTAAAGATAGAAAAAATCACAAAGATTTCGAAATGTTTCAATAATTTCATAGAGGTTTCTATTATTTGAAAAAAATTTTAAACCATTCCAGAAATCTTCAAAAATTTCGAAAAAAATTCTTAAGTATTTCATATTTATTCAATTATTTCATCAAGACTTCATTTAGGCAAATAATTAAAGGAAATAAATATTTTTCAAAAAGATTTCAAAGATTTAAAACATTTCAATGATTTTATAAAGATTTTCAAGATTTCAAGAATATTTTTAAGATTTGAAAAAATGTCGATGTTTTGGAAGGTTTTTGAAATATTTCACAGGTTTCAAAGATTTCGATAAAGATTGTTTTAAATATTTTAGAGATTTCACTAACATTTTTTAAGGTAGAAAAAATCAAAAAGATTTCAAAATATTTCAATGATTCCATTAAGATTATTTATTATTTGAAAAAATTTATATGTTTCAAAAAGTTCCAAAAGATTTCAAAAAATTTCAATAGATTTTAATTTTTTTCAATGATTTGAAAAAGAGTTCATTTAAGATGATAATTTTGAATATTGGAAGAAAATAAGTTTTTTTTCAATTTAGAATAGATAAAAATTGTGTAAGAAAAAGCTTACCGGAACTTCTGTTTGGAAAGTTGGAGTAGTCTCCACCATAAATGGATGGAACGTCATCCCAGACGCTTTCATGGACTTCACCTTCTGGGACCGTTCTGCTTCCATCATTTTCGTCCTCGTTCTCATCAACGTAGTCATAATCATCCTCCTCGTACGTTATTTCTTCTGCTTCCTCCTCACCCTCCTCTTCCTCCTGTTCGTCATTCTCCTCAGTATCTTCGACTGGTTCTATGACTGCTTCTACAGGTCTCTCCTCCAAGACCTCTATAGGTTCTTCACTGTTATCATCATCATCATCGGATTGCGTGTCATCACCGAATCCAGGTGAATAATCGATAATATTGGCAGGAACGTGGTCGGGGATTTGGAGTTGAAGAAATTCCTCGGTATAAACATCTCTAGCCACTAGAATTTCAAAAATAAATTATTATATATCCACATCACACACACTTGCACTACATAAAGTGAAAAGCACTTAATTAAATTTTGTAACATGAGGTTACACAAATGACCACTTCGCTGCATATATATGTCATACGCTAACCTCAAAGCACTACCGGAGGCTAACATACGAGATATACGGAATATTTCATCCGTATTGCACATATACAAAATATTGCGCAAATGAAAAATGCACTCGTCGTCCGTCAAACGACCACTAATTTCAATAAGCGCACGGATCAAATCTTCTACGAAAACCATTTTCACTGTTAGCGATTTCGGAAACACGAAAAAATGCTGACGTTCAAGACGTTTAGACAGAAACTGAGACAAGATGACTAGAGGGTGACTATTTAAAACCAGTCGATATCCCCTCCACATGCATAGATTGTATTGCACCGCCCCCATAATTTTGGAAACCTGTCCATTGCATTTCAGGCACCGACTACAGAGCTGTAAAATCGTAGGACAATGAGTCACCAGTACCTGACTTACTACACTATCTATGAGTAAAGGCTACCTGCCGACTCTTTGAAATTCGTTCACCGACACCCTTTACGAGGTGGTCATACTTTTCATGGAAAATTTTTTATGTTTTTCTGGTCCTCAGAAAAACAGTTGTTATCAATGCTACGAGGTCTAATTTATGGCCCCCATAAAATTCGACCCTTTAACTGGTACGACTCTAAAAAATAGTCTGCTTAAGTCTACATTTTGGTGTGTACACTGTTAAAAATGTTTGGAATTCTCCAACACTTCTACAATACAAGCGTAAGGCAAAATTGCAAGCACGGTATTGGAATACCGAAATTGCAATACATGTATTGTAAGCTTCGTAAATCGTGAAGTCACCGTCGAGAATTCCAATACATGTATTGTAGCGTTTATATCGCTGCATGATCCGTTGCATTTGAAAACTACAACATTATGTATTGTAGCGTTACCCTACATTTCGGAACTAAACTTCCAATACTTTTAGTGGAAGTTTTATGCGGAAATTTTTAACAGTGTAGATAAATGCTCACTGCAGGTGCTTCCGCTTTTCACAATAGAAAACTTAGAATACAATTCGGCTAAAGATCCGTTTTTTTCTTCTTGCTTTTCATGAGTAACCCTACTAAGATTTTGAAATCGATGTATTGTAACTTGTTTCACAAAAGACCATAGATTCGTTTTCAGTGATCATTTCCTATTTCCAATAAAAAAAACTCGTATCCTGTTATTCCATCTTCAGGCGGAAAATTTTTTGAGAATTTTCTAAGAATTTACCACAATGGTTTTTTGGTTTCAATAGCCGTAAGGTAGTAAAAACTGAAGTCTTATATCTTGTCACTGTGTTTTTTGGAAACCTTTTTCACAATTGTTCACTGATCTTTTCTATAACCATCTACGTAATTTATAACTTTCCATTACAATTGGTTAGTTTCTGAAAGCATGTACGTTTGTTATTTAACTTCTTTGCACACGGTACGACATATCAATAATTTATGGTTTTGAAACTCACGAACTTTTGTACAATTTTTTGGGAAATTGACATTTTCTTGTAACTGTCAGAAGAAACAGATTTTTTTGTTAAATTCCTAGAAAAACAAATTCTTTTTTCTTGATTTATGACATGCAGGTATTCTTTTGTGTAAATCACATTATATCAATTCTTTTGTATGATTTTGAACTCACACGTGTTCTTTTGTCTAATTTTCGGAAAATGCACATTGTTTTTTGCGATTTATGAGATACAGGTGGTCCATGGTCTAAATCACACGACTTATCGATTCTTTTGTGTAATTTACACTATGCACATATTTTCTCTGTGTGATTTACGATATGCAGGTGTTCTTATGTGTAAATTAAATGACATATGGATTCTTTTGTGTAATTTACATAAATCGCACATTCTTTTATGTGATTTATATGACATATGGATTCTTTTGTGTAATTTATAAGACACACGTGTCCTTTTGTGTAAATTACATGAAATATGGATTCTTTTGTGCAATTTACATAAATCACACATTCTTTTGTGTGATTTCCATGACATATACATTCTTTCGTGTAATTTATAGGACACACGTGTCCTTTTGTGTAATTTTTGTGGAAATTAGGATTATTCTGTATGATTTATGATAGACATGTGTTCTTTTGTCCGATTTCCATGACATATGGATTCTTTGGTATGATTTCTAAAGAACACATGGTCTATTGTGTAGTTTCTAAGAAAAACTGCGTTATATTCTTTCTTTGCACGTGTGACCTAACGTTTATGCCCACACTTACCACATATGGTTCTCCCCACCAAATAATATTATTTCCACTCCTCATATGTTTTACATATATAAATCGAAGCAAGAAACCATTCGAATCAGTTGAGTTTTTATATCTGAACGAACCACCATGTCGCAAGTGAACATCGATTCAGTAGAGGTAGAATCATCGCAAGTCTTTGATTTTTCAAAGTCCATGGCCACTCAAACTATCGAAGTTTCGTCTGACAAACAGACTAATAAAACTGTTTCTGAAACACCAAAAATAAAAAGGATCAAACCCAAGTCAACACCTCTTAAACAAATACTGACTAAAGCTGCTCTTAAACGATTGGTCATGATGTTTACAAATTGCATGAAGAGAACCACACAACAAATGATTCTGCCAACTGTTTAAGGGCTTGATGATTAATTTTCCAAGATGATTCTAATTGGATTAGAGGTCCAATCGGATGGAAAATTCCAACCAGCCATTGAAATTATTAACAGTTCAGGTAGCGGAATTAACCTGGACTCGGCAACATGGACAAATCTCAAACAACACTTGGATATAATAGAATCGTACTTCTGTATCGGTAATTTACCTTTATACTTGCAAACCATTGAATTGGGTAAATACACGCTCCTGTTTACGACCGCTCACGGGAACAAAGCCATAATTCTCCGGGAGGGCAAGGAACGCAACGACGAGACTAACAATGGACTGGACCAGGTAGAGATGGAGGCCAAGAAGAAAAAGCTATACGCACCTGAAATAGTTCTACAGAAGTCAAGTTTCGAAGGACTGAAGAATGTTATTGTGTGCATCGATGAAAGGTTCAGAAGAATTCAACAATTATTGAAAAACGTAGAAGGATGTAAAGATTTTCTAATCGAAACTATTGTCAATTATTTAGTCTCGGAAAATATAAACTCGCCGACTGCGGATTTAATTCGTCAGATAATTAAATTTAAATCTGCATACTTCAAAAGTCAAGTACAAACAAAACTTGAGAAACCAGTCGTCGAATTATATTTTGAAATCGTATTTATGGAACTGACAACCATCTTACTTTCATACATTGTTGGCGAGGTTGAACTTATTTTTTCTACACGTACATAATTAAATGTATTTTGTTGGAAATTCAATAAAAACAGATATGGAATTATAATTTAAAAATGTTTATATTTACTACCTGTCACTTAAAATACTTTAGGATAATTATAAATTTTAATTAGTGAATTAAATATTATACATACCTTTTAGTAATTATTGCTTTGTTGTTATTTTAACAGCCCTTTTCCAACCTAGATAGATAGAAAATAAGATTAGAATAATTAATTTGCGTTGTAATTAGTTATCTCCTTTTCCAAATCGTCCTTTACTCTTAGAATAACAGGGAGGGGGTGGGGCCCCCTCCCTATTCGAGGAAAAATACCTCCATTCATGTATCATCGCAGGTTCACATAGGGATGGGGTGGGGCCCCCTCCCCTTTTCCAACTGAGAATCATCTATTCGATGGGATCATGTGTGTGACCCCTCCCCTTTTCCAACTCAGAATCACTCATTCGATCAATTAGGATAACCGCCATTTTTTAATTAGGCCACACCCCTAATTAACACCATTTTGTAATTAGGCCACATCCCTAATTAACGCCATTTTGTAATTAGGTCACACCCCTAATTAACGCCATTTTGTAATTAGGTCACGCCCCCTTCCCTACCCCACCCCTCATTTTAGGCCACGCCTCTCGACCAATCAGAGGCCGTCATATGGCTCGGGGTATCTACTAAGACATACTGAGCTTAAACTACTTTTACTCCACTTTCTAGAACCATTTATATATATATATATATATATATATATATATATATATATATAATTCTGCGCCCAGATCTCAGTGAATTCTGTAGAATATTTATAGGTGAAGGTGTTATTTATTGTAGTAACAGTGATTTGTTTCTTAATTTTGGCAAAAAGGACGGAACGTAAAAAACCTCATTAGATATTTATGTAACTTATGCTAGCTTAACCTATCTTAACCTAGAAATGTCCAAATATGTACATTATTAGCAAAATATATAATTTTCTGTCGCATATTTGTCGTAGTTATTATATTATGAGAGCGTAGGGTAGTTTGTATTTTATTTTAAAAGGAGCATTATCTTTATTATATAAATGGATTATTTTGAGTTGCCAAGTTGATGAGTATAAAATTTGTGTGTCATTTCAAGTATATTCATGGATATATCGTCTATTTGGAGTTCTTTCTTAATATCTACATTTCGCTTTTTTGGGTTCGCGTTAGAGATCCGCCGTAGTAGTTTATTTTCTAGAGATAACAGTCTTTCGATGTGACATGTCGAGGCACTGCGTCAAGCAGGTACAGCGTATAATAATACTGGCTTGATAAATGTTTTATAAAGAAAAGGTTTGTTCTTAATGCTAAGGACACTTTTTCTATTTAATAAGCTATATAATAAATTCATCATTTTATAACCTCTTGTACATGCTTCTTTAATGTGTTGTCTATATAGAAGCTTGCCGTCTAATATCATCCCTAGATATTTGGTAGATGTTTGGTGACGTCTTGCTACATGATCTGTTGTTATTGAGAGGATATCCTCTGCTTTTTCCATGGATTTTTTACTAAAAATTCTGAAATCGGTTTTCTTCGCGTTAATTTCAATTTTCCACCTATGATAGTATCTCATTAATTCGTTCAAGTGTTTTTGCAGGTGCCTTACTGCCATATAGTTTTTCCAAGAGGAAGCGTAGATAGCTGTGTCGTCCGCGCGTATAGCTATATTTGTTTTCTTATTTTTCTTAATGTCATTGATAGATAGATAAACGTTTATTTTTTAGCCTGCTGGCCTTAAAAAATTGACTTGCTTACACTTCTTTTACAGAATTTTCTTAAAACTAACCCTTAAAACTAACATCCTTCCACACCTTATCTCTAACGCCGCTCGCTCTTACCGCATTGCCTTCCTCGCTTCGCCTCGCCTCGCACGCATGTCCCTACTTTCTTGCTTTGCATCGCATTACCAAACTCTGCCTCCGCGGCTAATCCCTAATACTTATCTACTATTTACAATATTTACATTTACTTATATTTACTTCCTCCTCTATTTACAATCTTTCCTTCTCCATTCCTCTTCCTCCTTATTTCTCTCCTTCTCCATCTTACCCAAGACTCCCTTCACCCATGCTACTGCCCTTTTGTCCCCCCTTTCATGCATCAGTACCTCCATGCTTATCCCACTCCTTTCCATCTCTACGCACTCCTCCACCCAATGCTCCACTCTTGCCTCCCCCTTCCCACATAGTTCACACATCCTCTTTTCCCTAGCGAGCCAGAACCTATTATAACCCTCCATGCACCCACATCTCATCCTCGATATAAGCTCCTGACTTCCTTTCTCTCCTTTCTCTCACAAATATTGCGCTCTCGTCCTTGGCATAATCCACACATAGTTCCCATTAAACCTTGTCTCTCTTATTCTCTCTTCCCCTGCTGTCTTCTCTCGCTCCATGCTGTTTTTCTTAACCAACTCATATACCTTCCTTCCTTCCTCATGCATCCTTCTCACTTCATCCATCTGCAGTCCATTCGTTCTAAAATACCTTTCTCTTTCAACCTCCATCTTCCCACCCCCTATCCTGTTCTCCTTGTCCCACCAACACGCCCTAACCAGCTTACTTCCGCCCTCTTCCAAAAATTTCTCCTCATACTTACACGCCCGACTCCCCGCTAGAATCCCTACACTCGTTCTCCCCGTCTCCCTCCTGACAATATAATTAGGCGTGTTCCTTGCCAGCCCCAGTGTCCACTTTACATACCTCTCCTGTGTCCTATTTACCTCTTCGCTTTCCTTCCACCCCCACACCTCTACTCCATACAATAGGACACTCATCACTAGTGAGCCAAACAATTTCATTCTCCTTCCAAAATCATCTGCGAATAACTTCTTTCCCAACCCCCACACCTGCCTCATCACCACATTTGCCCTCCTCACTCTCTCTTTTATGTGACCATCCACTCCGCCATTCCTCCGAAACAAGAAGCCCAGGTACACAAACTCTTTCACCTACTGCACCCCCTTTCCCTTCCACTTCCACTCCCCTTCCTTACCCCTTCCACCTCCTTTTCTGAAAACCATAACCTAGGACGCTTCCGCATTCAGTTCTAACCTGTTCTTATCCAGGTATCTTCTCAACCTCTTCATCATTTCCTTTAAGGCCTCCTCGCTTTTTGCCACCAACACTATGTCATCTGCATACGCTAGCGGCCAAATTCTAACCCCTCCTATCCTGATTCCTCCTACCACTCCGGCCTCCAGCTTACTTTTCATATCCGCAATTCAAATCGCAAAAAGCGTTGGGCTAAGCGGACACCCTTGTCTTAATCCCCTATCCATCCTTCTTCGCTAATTCTCTATCCACAATGTGCTGCAGAACGTAGATATTGTCGATAGTACTCCTACCTGCCCTAAAGCCCGCCTGCGTCTCCGGCAATATTCCTTTTCCCTCGACATCCTTCCGCAGCCTCTCCGCCACCACCATCGCGTATACTTTATACGCCGTATTCATAAGCGTAATTCCTTTATAATTTTCCTGCCTATCCCTATCTCCTTTCTTATACAGAGCTACTATTAACCCTTCTCTCCACCCTCGTGGGAATCCCTCCCCCCTCCATACTTTCTTCACTAGCTCCTTCAGCCTCTCCCTAATCTCTTGTGTACTAAACAGCCATGCTTCGTTCTCTATCCCATCCAGCCCTACTGATTTTGACTTTCTTAACTTCCTTATCTGTTTCTCTATCTCCTCGTCATTCAACTCCTCCATCTCTGCCTCCCCCGTTCTTCTACTCCCATCATCTCTCTTCCTTGAATCTGAGCCCTGGAATGATTCTTTAAAAAACTCCCTCCACTCCTCACTCCCTATCTTCTCGCTTATCCCTACTCTACGCTTCCCAAACCTATTTATTATCTTCCAGACGTCCCCCTCTGTCTTAAAAGTTCCTAACTCCTCCTCCAGTTCTATCTCCTTTTCCTGTTCTTTCTTCTTACACATCAATCTAAACCCCTTCCTCATTTCTACGTAGTCCTCCCTTTTCGCAGTACCCTCTTTCCACTTCTTATACCTCCTTTTCACCTTCCTTTTCATCTTTTTACATTCCCTATCCCACCACGGCTTCACCATTCCTTTCTTCTTCTTTTTAAATACCTTCTTTTGCACGCAACCTTTCACTTTCTCTTTTAAATCCTCCCACGTCTCTCCCACCGCCTCCCCTTCGAAGCGTACCTTGCCTAACTGCTCCTTATACTTCTCTATCGCCTCCCTCGTCTAGCTAACCCTCCCCCCGTCGACACTTCTTCCTCACCTTGCCTTCCGCCGTTCTCACCCCTTATCCACAACCCTAATGGCTGATGGTCTGATTCTACCCTCCCTTCTACTGCGAATCTCTCCATCTCCTCCCACCCTTGCATATTTATAACTACATAATCTATTACCGATACCCCTACCTTATCTATGTATGTGTATTCTCCCTCTTCGTCCCCAGTTGCCATACCATTTGCCACCGCCCAGCCTCTATCCTCCATCCAGTCCCTTATAATCTCCCCCTCCTTATTTATTAACCTATCCTTCGAATTCCTTTCGAAGCTCTCCCCTTCCCTGTAAAGGCCCCCTTCCCTCCCCATCCTCGCGGTTAAGTCCCCACCCAGTACCACCATACCCTCCTCTCTTTCACCTAATAGGCCTTCCACCCTTTCTTTAATTATAATAATCTAACACCCGTTATAATTCCCCCACTAGCCTTTCCTTTCTTCTTCACTCTGGACGCCTCCTGGAGTCTCCACCTATACCCCCTTGGCAGCTTTGGCTCTATTCTATCCCATTCCTTTTTTCCACCCACGTCTCTACCAGTCCTACCACATCAAATTCCTGGATATACCTCCAGAACTCCTCATCCTTCTTCTTTACCCCTGCTACGTTCCAGTAAAGCACCTTCACAACTCCTCTACCCTGCATTACCCCCCACCCCCTACTTCCTATGAAACAAATTTCCCTGCACTTCCTTCAACACCTCTTTCTCCTCATCCCACACCCACATTTTCTAGTCTATTTATATTTTCCGATATCCTACCTTCGCCGATCTCCCTTCACTCCTCTCCCTCCTAGCCCGGTCGTACAGCATTCTCTGTACATCCCTTTCCTTTCTCGTCAAATCGTGATCAATGAAAACTTCCTAATCCTTTATCCTATTTTTATTTCGCATTACCCCCAACTTTTCTTCCCAGCTCTCCAACTCCACAACTGCCACTTCTTTCTCCTTTCTCCCCTCCAACTTAACTTTTCCTACCGTGCCTTTATTCCACCCTATGCTCTGTAGCAGCTCTTGCACGCCCTCCCTTTCTTCCCCGCTCTTCATCTTCAGCCCTCTTATCACAATATTATTTTTCCTGTCTGCCTTCTCCTTTCTCGCCATTCTCAACTCCATTGCCCTTATCCTTTCCCTATCCGCTCTCTCCTCCTTTTAATTCCTAAGCTCTACCACTTTCTCTTCTATCATATTCCCTACCCTCTCCCAAACACCTTTAATCTCGCCCCTAATACCCCGTCTCCTATTTCTATTTCCGGCCTGCCCTCCACCTTCTCAAGCCTTTTTTCCGTCCTTTCCTTCCACACCCTAATCTCCTCTTCCATCTGTTTTATTTTAACTTCTTTTTCTTTTCTTTCCCTCTCTAACCCATCTACTCTCTCTCTCAGCTCTTTCACCTCCTTTTCCCGTTTCTCATCTCTGATTCTCAAGTCCTCCCTCATGCCTTCCATCTGCTCCTTGGTCCCCCTTACGTCCTCCCTCAGCCCCCTGATCTCGCCTAACAACATCCCGAGAGCCTCCTTATCCAACATCCCCTCCATTTATTTGGGGGGTGACCTAGGTGTTATCCCGCTTTTTTTAAACGGGCTCTCGACCTCGCTTTTCTCCGGACTCTCTTGGCTGTCTCTCTTCCTTTTCAAGGGATCCTCCCCGTCATTTGCGCTCGACGCTCTCTCCCTTACCTTCTCGCTTCCTTCGTTGCCACCGTCCCGCTATCTCCCTCTCCCCGACGCACCGCTCGACACCGGGCGACGCGTTGTTGGCCGTCGTGGCTTTTGGAAAATTCCCTCCCCGTCAGTTTCACTACCAGCACTGCCAGTACTCTCGCTGCCCACCTCCCGCTCTGCCGCCGGTAACTGGGACCTATTCATGCAGTACCTTTCGCAACCGACAGATGTCTCTGCAAAATGTTTGCGTCTTTCGCCGCCGAATTTTCCTTCTTTTTTCCCCCTTTTTTTTCTTCAATTCCTCTGTCCCTGCAGACACCCCTTTCTCTCCCTTAGCATCCCCTAACTCTGCGAGAACCACCCTTGACCCCTCGAAAGCCCAAGACTCCTGACCACGATCTCCCCCGATTACTTGCCAACCTAACCTCACTTTCCCTATCCAACTAAATCCCACCTCACACCCACGCTGAAACTCACTTTTTATCTCCCCAATTCACCCCACACAACCCTACTCACCTCCTCGGCTTCCACCCTGACACTCCACTCACACCTTCCACACGAATTCCGTAAAATTCTCTCACCACCTGTCACTAAACACGTTCTCACTTTCGCCACCAACATAACATAACAAGAATTTTAACTATGTACATGGGAATTTCAAGTTTACTGAGCTTGTACATATATCAAACCTCTGTGCCAGACGATATCGAACGCTTTTTCCATATCCAGCATTACTGCTGCTGTGTGTTTATTTAAATTAAATTGAGAAGATATAGGATTGGTAAGTCTGGCTAATTGTTGGCCTGAGCTGTCTTTTTGTCGAAATCCAAATCGTTTCGGTATGAGTAATTTATTTATTGCTTCGTGTTTATTAATTCGGTTTAGAATAATGATTTCAAAAATTTTATTTAGCGTAGGTAGTAGGCTGATTGGCCTGTGATTTTGTGGAAAAAACTGGTCTTTGTCTGGTTTTTGAAAGGAGAGGACATTAGCTATTTTCCATTTTTTAGGATAATATGACAATTTGAAACAAGAATTGAAGATATGCGTGATTTGAACTATTGGTTTGCGCGGTAGGTTTTTGAGTATTGCGTTTTGGATACCGTCTGCACCAGGCGATTTTTTAGATTTTGTTTGTTCAATAGCTTCTTGTATTTCTTTCGGTGTAGCATAATTCATTATTTTTGTATCTATGCTAGCTTAAAAAAATATTTTTGTATGTATTGTTAACTAGTTTTTCAATTCTTCTATTTGCCGTTTCTCCAGTGAGATGATGCACTCTCTCGTTTTTTTTGCTAGTAAGTTAACTTTTTCTATATTATTATCAGTTATTCCATTTGGCCCGTAAAGTTTTGTAATTATTCCTGTGTTAGGTTTTGTGAAATACTTAGCTGTTTTCCACAGGCTGTTATCTTTGACGTTTAAATTTGTTAATTTACCATTCCAGAAGTTGTTTGAGAATTTTTAAGTTTCTCTGTTAACTAGGTTAGATAAACTATTTTTAAGTGTCCTGAAATGATCCATTTTAGTAGTTTGGAAATGTTTACGTACTAGATTCCGTTCTTTGATGAATTCTTGTATATCTGTCCATAATAAAGTTGAATCACTTTCAGTTTTGAGTAATGATATTGACTTCTTGATAGCTGTATTTATTATACAAGTTATATTCTTCACCGCATCATTTATTGCTCTGGTGTTTATGAGGTTTGATTATGTTGTTATGGTTTCGGTTATGTAGTTTCTGAATTTTTCCTTGTTTGCTCTTTTATAGCTCAGTAGCTTTCGATGTTCGCGTATCGGCCCAAATTTATACAATCAGCCGGTATGTGGAACCCGAAGCGAGAAAGATCTGCCGCTGTATCGCTTCTGTGCGAAAAAAGGGGCATACGAAGCGGCGATTAGCCATTCGCGAAAAATGTAGATAGAGAAAGGGTGACTTGCCGTTCGCGACAAAGTGGACAGTTAAAGAAACGAAGAAGTGCTTCTCGTCAAAAGTGGGGTACGTGATTTTATGATTAGCTACAAATTTGGGAATCGCGCAAATTCCATTATTATCACAGATGTTCTTAAACTCACTTAATATTAAACTCCTTATAGTTTACTACACCTGGTTCTAAAATATTCATCCAAAACGTCGTGAGAAAGAAAATTTTGCTCATCATTTTGAATTGTAAGCACACTGGCGAGCGACGAAGAATATATATTTCCTCTAGATAGAGAATATATATTCTCCATAAATGGCTCGACATCAGCATTACGATATAAGTACAAAAAGAAGTAGGTTCTTCTGATTTTTCTGGTAGATTTTTATACACGACCATTATGAAGTCTTCAATCCTTTCTTAGGTGGTACTTTCTGTCGGCGAGTATAAAGGCAAAAATTAAATTATACAAACTCTTTTTCTACTCAATACATTTTCAAAATTATACATATTCACAAGTGTTCCTTGTTTTACCGGTTAAACGTTTAAGCAATTCGAATGATTTCTGTGTTTCACTGATTAGACATTAAAACCCATAGCAAAGTTCATTCGGTTAAATGTTCGGTCGTTTTCAACTTATTTTGTTTATTAAAACTAACTGTGCATAGTCCAGTTTATCTGCTTGATATTTGAGCTAAGAGACATAATTTTACATACTTTGAAAACAACTAAATCAGGACATAAAACGTTTCAAATTCCAGACTGCAAACCTCTTGTATATCGACACCCCCCAACGCACTTGCAAGAAGAAGCCAAAAAAAAGTTTTTTCGTGAACATAGGGGAATAAATTCTTCTAATTAGAAGTAATGTGGGTACTATATTGAATTTATTTCGAAACGCTTCGAATTCTTAACACTTTCAATAAAAATATTAAACTTCTGACAAAATGGACGAATTCGTGACTAAATAATTTAGCTTGCAAATCAAAAGATGAATTTTCTACATGATAGATTAATTTTCTACCAAAATAGTCAAATCTGCATCAAAATACATGACCAAGTAGTTAAATCCTCAACTAAGACAGATTAAATTTCAAGCACACATTTGTATTCCTAACCGAAACACTTGAATTTTCAAGCAAAAAGGATTTTTAAGTCAAGAAGGAAATTAAATTTTAACAAAATTGTTGATCTTTCTACAAAACACCTGAATTTTCAACCAATTCATCTAAAATTCAAAAGAATAATTCTTCAAAAGAGAAAATTCATTTTCAATTTTACCAAGAATCTTGAGAAAATATAATATTTACATCAAACCATTCATAATTTCTAAAAGGCTTCAAAGTTGTACTGCTAAACCTTTGAAACTATTTATACATTTTTTTGTTTTTGTCAACAATTATTCCTAAACTTTTCACATATATTTTGATACTTGAAAAATCCTTAAAAATCTTTCACGTTTTTTTTTTCTCGATATTTTTAGAAATCTTCTAAAATTCTTGCAAATATTCTCAAAGTTTCTTCAAAAATTAATTTTTTTTTTAAATAAATGATTATTCGACATTGTCGCTGGAAATTTTTTCGATGATCTAGAAACCGTTCATAATCCTGAGAATGCTTCAAAATGTTATTTCTATATCTACGATAATCTTTATTTTATTAAAAAAATTTGAAAGCTTTTTAAGTTTAAAATTATTTTAGAAGTTTTTCAAAACTTCTGAATATTTTTTTCAACTCGTCCGAATTTTGTCTAAAATTTTGAAATCTTTCAAAATTACACAATTTCGCTTGAAAATTTTATGTGCACTTTTTCGCAATATCAGGAAATTAGTTAAAATGTTTATAAATGTTTTTGAATTTTCTTATAAAATTCATTTTTTAAAACAGACCAATATTTTAAATTTTCCCAGGAATTTAAGGAAAATTTGGTTTTCTTGTGAAGCCTTTCAAAATTCTTAAATATCTTCTTTTATTTTAAAATAGTAATATAAATTTTGTTTCGAAACGTACAATTAATCTTTTTAAATGAAACCTTAATTATTTTATATTTTCCCAGAAAATTGACTGTCGTTACCGGTAATTTTTTGGTTGCAGGTACCGACAGAATATCATTCCTTAAATTAGGATATTCTAAGCCGTTGTCTATGCTTTTATTATTCTCATCTCTTGGAAAGTGTGAAAAAGCTTACAACTAACAGTGTGGTAGAGAAATATTAGGAATATCAGTCTTTCTCAATATTAAAAAATCGTTAAAAAGTAAAATTTTCTCTTTCATCAATCGCGGTTAAAAACATTTATAGATAAAGAATTTGAGATGAATCAACAAAACAACTTATTTGGCTAATCAACGTAAAAATATTCTTAACTGACTCGAATTTTTCTTAAAATTTTTAAAATTTTGTTTCAAATATTTTGAACCTCTTCAGTTCTTTTCGTTTCGAAATTTTAGGAAATTATTTGAAATGGTTGAAAACCTTTGTTAATTCTTTCTCAGGTTTCATTTTTCAGAAGAAAAAATTATTTAAAATTTTCACGCAAATCGTAACAAAATTCTTCTTTTAATTTCTTCAGACTTTCTATACCTTCTAATCTTTAAAAATTATACAAATTTTTTCGGTAGTTTTTGAAATTCTGCAAAACTGAAAAAATATTCCTTGAAATCTTTCAGATTCTTCTTTGACAACTTTTGAAATCTTTTGAAACGTTTTGAAATCTTTTTGATTAATTTTTTGAAAAAAAAAAATTATTTTAATTTTTCCTAGAAACCTAAATTTTTTTTTCGGTTTCGTGAAACATTACAAAATTCTCAAAAATCCTTTACAAGTTTTAATTATTTTTTAATAGTTGAAAAACATCTAAAGATCTCTTCAACTTACTCAATTAATGTTCTATATGCTTGAGGATTCAACTATTTCGTTTAAGTAAATTTTTTTTTATATATAATTTTTAAAGAAGAAAAAATCTAGTTTTTCAACAAAATAGTCAATTTTTCAACTGAAGATATGAATTTCCAACTAGAGTGAATAATTTTCCAACAAAAAATATGAATTTTCTACAAAATGAAGATTTTTTAGTCAAAAAAGAAACAAAAAGTTCATCCAAATTTTTGAACGTTCAAGAAAAAGACGAATTTTCTGTAAAACAGTTCAATTTCCAAACCGAAAATATGGATTCACAAAAAAGAATTTTTCAAGAAAATGCTTTAAACTTCAACCAAGTAGTTCAATTTTCAGCGAAAAAACGTACATTTTCAACGAACAATGTGATAGTAGATACTTCAAACAAAAAATAGAAAATAATTATTAGAAAAGAAAATGTGTGGGCAAAAATTGTATTATTCGGTTTGAAACTTGTATATTTTTATTTTTTTAGAAATTGAATCTGTTTCGGTTGAGAATTCAACTTTGTCTTTTTTTTGTTGAAATATTAACTATTACGTTTTATGTTAACTATTCAATTTTTTGATTTTTAAATTGTTTTTATAAGCTTATGATTATGATTCGTATAATTTGGTTGAAAATTAAATAATTTTTTCAAATTCGTTTTCTGTTGAAAATTCATGTACTCTAATAAAAATGTATCTTCCTCGGTGAGAACTAATTTTCCTGGTTGAAACTTTACCTTTTTATTTGAAAATTCATTTCCTTGGGTAAAAATATAACTATTTTTTGAAAATTATTTCATTTGATTGAAAATAAATTCTCTTAACTTGAAGTATGAATATTTTACTTTTAATTGTGAAATTTATATTTTTAAGTTAAGAATTCATGTATTTTCTTGAAAATTTGTCTTTTTTGTTAGGAAATTCATCATTTATGTCAAAAATGTAACTATTTACTTAAAAATATAGTTTTTTGGTTGAAGATTCCTCATTCTAATTTGTAATTTTGATTTAATTTTAATTAATATAATTCTAATTTAAACTATTTTGTTCAAATTTCATGCATTTTATTAAAAATTAATCTTTTTTGGTAGAAAGTTAATATGCTTGATTGAAAATTTATATTTTTGCTTCAAAATTGATTTATTTCGTTGAGACCTGAATCAACCGTTTGGTAGAAAATTCATGTATATCAAGAAAAATTCTTCCTTTTGGGAGAAAATTAATTTCGTTGGTTGGAAACTCATTCCTTTGGTTGGAACTTTGCTAATTATGTTAAAATTTATTTTTTCTATAATTCGCGAAAAAGTCCCAGTTTTTCCACCTGTTTTTGGTGTAAAAAGTGACCGATTTTTGCTCGATGACGTGGCGCATGCGCAGTGCCGACCTTTCCGGGCAACAGTGACAAAAGTGGACAGATGCAGTGGAAAAAGTAAATGGACAGTGATAAAAGTGAGGCACAGTGGAAAAAGTAAATGTTATTTCGGGTGGGTTCGTGCTGCCTCGGGTGGATTCGTGCATCGTGCGCAGCCAACTTCATTCTATTTTCCGACTGTCGTCCCTAACCTAAAAGCAATTTCCTGAAAAGTCTCGAGTTGTGTATTTTGTATGTACTTTTGTCACTTGGCAAAAGCAAAAAAACACCGTCAGTTTCTCCGAAAATACTGTGCTTGGTTTTTTTCACGAAAAATCGGAAGTTTTGAAGCCCTCAACTTTATGGGCCAACTATTCAATTGTGAGAACCAGCTTATTATTACTGCCATATTATTGCCATGGTTTTGATAATTACCATTGTCATTGTTGCGCCAATCGACAAAAAATCGCCTTCTTTTTACACAAAAAACAGGTAAACAAAAACTAGCACTTTTGAACAAATTATAGAAAAAGTATCGTGTCCCACACATTGAAAAAGCGACGATTTAAAACTCGTGTGATAGCCACCCTCGCTCCGCTCGGGTAGCTAACTTCACACTCGTTTTAAATCTCTCGCTTTTTCAACTTGTAGCACAATATACTATTTTCCTTTCAATTAGCATTAATAAAACTCTCAATGACACAAAAAAGTCCCTCTTCCAATTCAGCAAAATTCAAAACCAAAATTTCCTCTCTTCTAACACAATAAAAATGTTAAAAATAAAACATTACACTTTACCAATTCAGAAAAAAGATTGAAAATGTAAAGTCTCTCACATTAACTTAATCAAATCAAAATATAAAATAATTAATACTAACATTTCTCCCTTTCAACTCGAAAAAACTCCTAAAAACAAAAAAAAGATATACATCTTTCAATCCAGAAAAAAATTGAAAATTGAAATAATCTCCCTTCTCACGCAATAAACATTTTAAAAATAAAAAAGGACCCTCTTCCAATTCAGAAAAAAGTTTTTTTTTTAATTCCTCTTCTCAACCAAAATCTCGTCTCTTCCAGCTCTAGAGAAAATCTTAAAAATAAAAAAGGCCCGTCTCTCAATTCAGAAAAAATTAAAGTCCAAAATTTCCTCTCTTCCGACTCAATTTAAAATGTTGAAAATGAACAATTTCTTTCCTTGAATCTAGAAAACAATAAAAAATGATTCCCTTAAAATCTATAAAAATGATAAAAACCCAGAAAGGTCTCTTCAAATTTAGAAAGCATTGAAAATAGAAATTTCCCCACTTTTATCTGAATGTTACAACTGCCGAATCCCCATCCCCCCCTCTTTAATTCAATAAAAATGCTTGAAGAAAAGAATGGTTTCTTCCAATACGGAAAAAAATAAATAACGAAAATTTCGTCCCTTCCAACTGTGTAAGAAATCTTGAAAATACAAAAATTGCTCTCTTCCAATTCAGCAAAATTGAAAAAAAATAATAAAAGTAAAAAATGTCTTCCAATTGAGAAAAAATTGGATTAATATAAATAATAAGAACAAAAAATTACCCTCCTAGAATTCACAAAAAAAGATTTAAATGAAAAAGTCCCCCCCTTCAATTCAATAAAAATGCTAAAAAGAAAAATGGCGTCTTGCAGCAGAGGAAACCAAAATAAACAAAATTTCTACCCTTCCTTTCTATGACAAAATTCTTAAAAATACAAAAATTTCCCTCTTCCAATTAAAAAAATCTGAAAACCAAAATTTCTTTCTTTCAAGTTGGAAGAAAATTGAATCAATAAAAATGATAAACATGTCAGTAGCAGTGGGGCCACAGGGCACAAGTAAAACTTGCATGAGTGCAAAGGAGCTTGCATAGTGGTGGAGTAGTGGGGAGATCTCAGAGAGAGAGAGAGAGAGAGAGAGAGGGGGGGGGAGAGCATACACATATTATACATGCTTCGCTTAGCGTGGGAATAGTGGGGATTCGACAAAAATTAAAAACTAAATTTTTCGATTTTAAAACTTGTTATACGCGACTCGCATAAGGCGAGATCCTTTTTAATTTTTAAT
>CAKNYM010044210.1:92364-104297 GCA_932195095.1 Andricus curvator | reverse complement strand
GCTTGGTAACCGATACGTCCTGTCATTTCAGATCGGAATGCTTTAAAAATACTTAAATTCTCCACTAAAAAATATCAATTTTTACACGAAACAACGACGCAGCAACGACGCTCTCTCCTCGATACCTGAGGAGAGAGCGTCGTTGTTTCGTCGCTGTTCCCACCTGCTTTAATTTTTTGTTAGCTTGATAAGGGTGCTGTAGGAGCACCGAAACGTTAGTAAACATTATAAATGCTTTCATATTGTGATTTGATAATAATAAAAATAAAAAAGATGGAAGAAATAAAAAAGAGAAGGAAGGGGATTTAATTCGTTGCCTTCTCACTTTTCTTTCCTCTTTTTTATTGCTCGAAAGAGAAACAAATTTTTTTGTTTTTAGGAATTGCAATAGGAGCATTTTGTGGTGGTTGTCCAAATTTGATCGTTTGATTCTTGTTTTATTTTCAGGAATTCTATACATTAACTTGAGTATTGGACGTTAAACAGGATTTTGAATTTGATTTCAATCTAATTTAAAATTCTTCAATTTCAATATAGTTAAACTTTCAGTTGAAAAAATTAATTTTCAACAAAAAAACGGATTTTCAACAAAATACGTCAACTTTCAACCAAAGAGATGAATTTTCAAATGAAATTATGAATCTTCAACTGGAATAGTTAAATTTTAAACAAGAAAAAAATGAATTTTCAACTAAAATGATGAATATTTAACTGGAACACCTGAATTTTCAACCAAAAAGATGAATTTTTAAACAAAAAGATTAATTTCCACATAAAAAGATTAATGTTCTACCAAATAAATACAATTTTTCAACAAAATACATGCACTTTTAAAGAAATAATTGAATTTTTAATGAAGGAAGACAAATTTTCAACCAAATAGTTGAATTTTTAACTAAAAAAAAATAATAATTTTCATCCGAAAATGGAATAGTAACATTTTTAGTTAAAAAAATTAATTTTAAACCAAACATAAGAGTTTTCAACTAAAACAATGGATCTTCAACTGAAATAGTTGAATTTTCAAACAAAAGAATTAATTTTTACTAAAAAAGGTAAAATTGTCAACCAAAACTTAAATAAATAAATTTCAAGTTAAAAAAATTATTGTTTAACCAAACAGATGAATTTTCAACTACAACTATGGAGTTTTCAATTGGAATATTTTAAATTTTCAGTTGAAAAAATTACTTTCAACAACAAAATTTAACTGTAAAATCACTGGAATATTTGTAATATTTGTAAACTCTTTATGAAGTTTTCTGTAATCGTTTAAAATCTTTGTTAAATCTTTTGAAATCTTCTAAATAGTTTTGATGTCGTTTGTGATCTTTAAAATATTTGTGAAATTTTTTGAAATATTTGTGAAAGCTTTCTTTAACATTTGTTTGTGAAATCTTTGTTATTCGTTTGAAATCATTACAATCTTTTGAAGTCTTCTAAATTTGGTTGAAACCTTTTGAAATCGTTTAAAATCATTGAAATGTTTTGAAATCTTTATGAAATATTTTAAATATTTTTGAAATCTTTCTTTAATCTTTGTGCGTGAAATCTTTTCTGTTCGTTTAAGATCATTAAAATCTTTTTAAAATCTTCTCAAATTTGTTGAAACCTTTTGAAATCTTTGAAATTCTTGTATTCTTTTGAAATCCTTATGAAGTCTTTGAAATATATGTGAAATCTTTCTGAAATCTTTTGTATTCGCTTGAATTCATTGGAATATTTGAAATATTTGTGAAGTCTTTCTGAAATCTTTTACATTCGTTTGAAATCACTGGAATACTTAAAACCTTTGTGATATCTTATGAAATCTTCTAAAAAAATTTGAAATCGTTTAAAATCTTCTAAAAAAAAGTTGAAATCGTTTAAAATCTTTGAAATGTTTTGAAATCTTTGAAATTCTTGTATTCTCTTGAAACATTTATGAATTTTTTATGCAATCTTTGAAACTTTTGTGAAATCTTTTCATATCTCCTAAAAATTTTTTTAATTGTTTAAATTCTTTGAAATGTATTGCAATCTTAGAAATATGGTTTACTATACTCCTTTTAAAATCTTTGAAATCCTTGGAATCTTTATGAAATGTTCGAAATTTCTGTGAAAACTTTTTAATCTAGTTTAAACGCCTTTTTATAATCTTTCTTGAAGTCTTTCAAATCTTTGTGAAATGTTTTGAAATTTTTGTGAAATCTTTCTTCAATCTTTGTTTGTAACATTTTTGTATTCGTTGAAATCATTGAATTATTCGAAATCTTTTAAAATCTTCTAAAATGTTTTGAAACCTCTTGAAATCGTTTTAAATCTTTGAAATTTTTTGGAATCTTTATTGAAATCTGGTGTGCACGCCTTTTTTAAATCGTTGACATCCGTGGAATCTTTGTGAAATGTTAAAAATATTTTTAAATGTTTGAAATATTTTGAAATCTTTGGAAATATTTTGTAACCTTTTGAAATCTGGTGTAAACTTAAAAATCGAGTGGTCAACCCCTTGAAAAATCCGTTATATGGCCATGGCTCATTTTAATTCTGAAACTTAATTAACATCGAAATTTTCAACTAAAATTTTTTATAATTTGTTAGTTGAATACCACAACAAAATTTATACGTCAATATTCTATATTAGCGGAGAAAAAAGTACAAACTTATAGAATAATTCACAATATTAAAGTCTGTTAATTGCAATCCATAAAATAATTGACACCAGTCTAGAAAAAGTTCCTTAAAATCTCTTTATTTATTCTGTAATGAACAAAAATAAATTATACCTTTATAAATAAAAAACTTTTCAGTGGCAAGATTTCTTCTAAACGAGATGTATCATTATTAATAATAATTACATTATTTAAATTTCGCAGGAAAATGCATCGCTTCAAATTGGAAAGGGTGCTTAACTTTAATGATAAAAGAAGTCTAAGTAATGGAAAGCATATTATTTACATTAAACAGTGCCTTATTCAGGGTTGCTACAATATCCCAATTTCTACATTCTTCTCGGTATAAAACCAACCATACGCCTAGAAGATTAATAATATTAATGCAAAATAAATTTTGTTTCTAAATATATTTAAAACACTTTTTAGCTGTGTTTTCAAGACAAAAAGATAAATTTTCAACCAAAGAAATGAATTATTAACTAAAATTATGAATCTCCAACCAAAAATATGAATTTTTAACCAAATAGTTAGTGAAATTTTCAACCCAAAAGATTAAATTTCTACCAAAAAAGACTCGTTTTCAACAAAGTACATAAATTTTCATCAAAATAGTTTTTTTTTCATAAAAAAATGAATTTTTAATCAAAAATATAAGAATTAAATTTTCAGTTGAAATAATGAATTTTCAACAAAAAATTAATTATAAACAAAATAATTCAATTTTATACCCAAAAAATTAATTTTATACCAAAAAGATACAGTTTAAATAAAATATATAAATTTTCAACTAAAAATGATAAATTTACGGCCTAAAAATAGAATAGTTCAATTTGCAGTTAGAAAATTAAATTTAAAAAAAAAAACTTTTCAGCAAAATTAATTATTTTTCAACTAAAAATATAAATTTTCAAAGCAAAAATGGAATAGTTACATCTTCTGTTTAAAAAAAAATTTCAACTAAAAAGAAACGAATTTTCAATCAAACAAATTAATTTTTAATCACAATGATGAATTTTCAACCAAAAATAGGAATTTTTGACCAAATAGTGGAATTTTCAACCCAAGAGATGAATTTCCTATCAACAAAAAATTCTTAACCAAAGTTAATAGTTAAATTTTCTACAAAACAGATAATTTTTTGACGAAAAATATTACATTTATATCAAAAAAGGTAAATTTTTTCACAAAAAATGAAATAGTTAATATGAATTTTTAACTAAAATGACGAATCTTCAACTAAAAAAAATTAATTTTTAACCAAATACATGAATTTTTATCTAAAAAGATAAATTTTCTAACAAAAATAAAAAAGTTATATTTTCAGTTAGTAAAATAAATTTGCAATAAAAAAATAAATTAATTTTGAATACAATGTTTAAATTTTCAACCAAAAAAATGAATTTTTCACCAAATAGTTGAAGTTTCAACTAAAGAGAGTACTCTTACTAAAAAAAGGACGGATTTTCAACAAATTGGTGAATTTTCACCTAAAACAGATAAATTTTCAAATAAAAATAGAATAGTTAAATTTTCAGTAAACAAATTAATTTTCAATAAAATTAAAGTAAATTTTCAACGCAATAGTATGATTTTCACCCAAGAAGATTAAATTTCTATCAAAAAAGATAAATTTTCGACAAAAAATTGAACAGTTACATTTTCAGTTAAAACAATTCTAAATAAGAAAAAACTAATTTTCCACCACAAAAATCAATTTTCAACCAATAAGATGAATTTTCTAGCAAAGTAGATGAATTTTTAACAAAGTATATGAATTTTCAACCAAATATCTGAATTTCTAAAGGAATTTTCAACCAAAAATATGAATTAGTCATCAAGAAAATTTTTAGTTAAATTTTTAGTTAAAAAAATTATCTTTCGACTAGAAAACATAATTTTCAACAACAAAAATTAATTTTGAACAAAAAGGGTTTTCAACTAAAATGAATCATCACCCAATTAAATTAATTTTTAACAAAGTAGTTCCACTTCCAACTAAGTAATTGAATTTTCGACCAAAATAGATGAATTCTTAACCAAAAACGTGATATTTGATATTTCAACCAAACAGAATTTTAATTTTATATCAAAAATAGCTGAATTCAATAAAAAAAGATGAATTACTAACAAAATAGTTTGAATCCTCAACCAAAACAGATTAATTATAAACCAAATAGTTGCAATTTTTAACCATAATAATAAAATTAACTTCAACCTTAGTTTATCGAAAATTCCCTAACTCTGTCAGGTTTTCCATGACATTTCCTGACTTTCTGAAATTACCTGACCTGTAGAAACTCTGTAATTTAAAAAAAGTACATGTTTGTTTTACTCTAGAATGTTTTTATAAAAATATATGTACTAATTACGATATAAATTTGTCTAAACAATAAACGTTTTAAATTCTCTTAAATCACGCCTCACAGTCCCGATGGGATAAAATATAGGGATCAAAGGGTACTTTTTGTCACGCTTATAGGGTACTTTTTTCACGCTCAAAGGGTTACAAACTCAGGATAAATTCATAAGATTTCAAAGCAATTCAAGTTAAATTCAAAAGAATACAAATTAATTGACAAAATTAAAAAATCCAAAAAATTCCATTGTTTTTAGTGAAATTGGAATGAATTTAGGGGAATTTAAGGTAAATGAGAAAAATTCGATAAAATTCATAAAAATTCAAGGTGAATTTGAAAAAATTCAAATGAATTGAAAACAATTTAAAAATACAACAATTTAAAATTTTTTTTTTAAATTCATAAATTAAGTTGAATTGAGTTAATTTAGTAGAATTCAAGTGAACTAAAAAATTTGAAGAGAATTCCAAAGAATTGAAAAGAATTCAGCGTGGATTCCAAAAAATAATTTCAACTCTCTTCAAATCTTGAAAACCCTACTAATATATTACCAAAAAAGTGACTAATGGCCGCAAACCAATTTAAAAGAATTCAAATGAATTGGAAATAATGTTAAAAATCGAAAAAAATCCATTTATTTCAGTAAAATTTGAGCTAATTTAGTGGAATTTAAGGGAAATGATAAGAATTCGATGAAATTCATAAAAAATCAAGCTGAATATAGAAAGCAATCAAGTGAATTCAAAACAATTCAAAAATATGAAAAAATTCATTGAATTGAGTAAGTTTAAAATCAGTTTAGAAAAAATTAAAGAGGATTTAAAAGAATGGAGTAAAATTGAGTGAATTTAGAAGAATTCAAAAGAATTCAGGATTAATTAATAAGAATTCAGAGCGAATTCTAAATGAATTCCAAAAAATATTTGAAAATCTCTTAAAATCTTTGAAACATTACGAAACTCCTCACTTCGTGTGAATAAATTCTTTGAAATCCATTAAAATATTAAAATCCCTTAAAATTATTAAAACCCTTGGAAATCCCTTGAAATTATTTGAATCGCTTGAAAATGCCTTCGAATCTTAAAATACCCTAAAATATTTCAAAGTTTTTGAAATTCCTTCAAACTATTGAAATAAATAACAAATTTCTGGGAATTACGAGTTTTCAATAAAACAAGTGAATTTTTAACTGAAAAAGATCAATTTTCTCGCAGAAATAAAATAGCTACATTATTAATAAAGAATTCATTGCCAACAAAAAAAAAGAATTTTCAACAAAATTTGTTACATTTTTAACCAGAGAAATTAACTTTTAACTAAAATGATGCAGTTTCAATCATAAAATTAAACTTTTAACCAAATAGTTCAATTTTCAACCAAAAAGGTTATATTGCTACCAAAAAAAAGACAAAATTTTAACAAAATAGATGAATTTTCAACTAAAAAAGATCAATTTTCAACAAAAAATAGAACAGTTTAATTTTAAGTTAGAGAAATAAGTTTTTAACCAAATAAAATAAATTTCCCACGAAATACTTGAATTTTCAACTAAAAAGATTAAATGTCCATAAAAAAAATTTCGACGAAAAATTGAATAGTTAAAAAAATTAATTTTCAATAAAAAAACAAATTTTCAAGCAAAGAAATGAAATTTCAACCAAAAAAAATTAATTTTCGACCAAAAAAGAATACTTTTTAGCAAAATACGTAAATTTTAAACAAAATATTTTAATTTTTAATGGAGTCTTCAAACTAATAATTGAATTTTCAACCAAAAAGGTTATATTGCTAACAAAAAAAGACAACTTTTCTACAAAACAGATGAACTTTCAACTAAAAAAGATAAATTTTCAACCAAAAAGACCAAAAAGTCTATCAAAAAAAATGTCGACGAAAAATGGAATAGTTAAATTTTTAGTTAAAAAAATTAATTTTCAATTTAAAAAAAACAACTAATTTTATACCAAAAAAAGAATAATTTTTAACAAAATACATGGATATTTAACCAAATATTGTAATTTTTAATGAAATTTTCAAATAAAAAAGATCATTTTTCAACAGAAAAGATAATACTTTAATTTTCAGTTAGAGAAATGAGTTCTTAAGCAAATAAATTAAGTTTTCAACGAAATAGTTAAATTTTCTATCAAACAGATTAAGTGTCTATCAAACAAAAAAAAATCGAAAAAAGTTTATTTAACCTTTAAATTAAAAAAATTAATTTTCAATAAAAACACAAATTTTCAATAAAAGAAAAATTAATTTTCAATAAAAAACTAACTTTCTAGCAAAATACATGAATTTTCAACAAAATATTTTAATTTTTAATGGAATTTTTAACTTAATAGTTGAATTTTCAACCAAAAAGGTGAATTAGTCACCAAGAAGATTAATATTCTACCACAAAAGATAAAGCTTCAACAAAATACAGAAGTTTTTAAACAAATAGTTGAATTTTCAACTGCAATGTTCTAATCTTTTAAAATTCCCTAAAAAATAAAAAAATAAAAGCTCTTGAAAATGCCTTAGAAGTTTAAAAAATAGTTTAAAATCTTAAAAATCCTTTCAAATTGTTAAGATCTATTAAAAAATTATCGGAATCTTCAAAAATGCCCTGAAATATTTCAAAAGAATTCAAGACACTTGAAAAATATTTCTTGAATTGAATAGTGATTAAGTCACGAGTGAATTTATTGAAAGAAAAGTGACATAGGGTACCATAGGGAACCAATCTTGAAAATAGGGTACTTTAGGACCTTAACTGAATATAGGGTACAATAGTGGCGCGTTAAATGCTCTATAAATGCTCTATTCAAGCTTAAATGCTGAGCATATTTTCGACAGCATTTGCTCAACATAAATTCTGGGGCATTTAAGAACTCTAGACTCATTTTCCCTACAACTGTAGATAAAGTAGAAATCACTTTTCTAAATTGACCAAAGTTATTAAAATAATGAAAACTTGAATTTTGCTACGATCAGAAGTAAATTCCCGGTTTATTAATTAAATTCCCGGCCATTTCCCGGTTAAGTCGCCACCCTGTAAATAGACACTATGCTCATTCAAGAGCGGGAGTTTTAAAATGCATTACTCACTTGTACGACAGGAGATGAATTATCTTGCGCGAGTGCTAGTAAAATACTGACACTCGTATTCAGATGCTGACTAGATCCCATGCCTCCAACATATTTATGAAGACAACCCAACGCCAAAGAATGACCTGTTCGACTGACAACATCGCGAGCAGATTTCAGTCGATCAAAACTGGTCTGTGCTAATTCTGCTGTGAATTTCGAATCGGAAATCACTTGCGCCATTCTTCCAACGGCTTCACCAGCAGCCCATCTCAAAATGGCATTACTGTTGACCAACGTACTCTGTAAAGAAAAACACTTCAAGAATACCCATCTCAGATTTTACAAATAATACTTAATGCTTATTTATTATACTAACAATAATGAGATTTGTAGCCGATTTTTTGACATCCTCTTGGCCAAATCCTGTCTTGGCCTCATTCAGGCCCTTCAATCCGCTGAGAACTGCCGTGAAAACATTCATTTGAATTGCTTCTTGCCTCCCAGACTTTGCATGTTTGATGCATTCACTAAAGTGATCCAGCATTTGCAATCTGTGCTTGTTTGCCACGCGAGGGAAAATCTGGCCGAAGAGTGAAACGGAAAGGTCGATAACTGCGACTCCCAAAGGTAGAGGACCGGGAATTGTATCGTTCTGAAATCATTTATAGTTATCAGCTTGCAAGTTACATTTTTATTTCTACGTAATTTATGGTTTCGAGAAATAATAAGATATGGGACTTGAAACTAATGGAAATTTGTTGTATTTAAAATAATAAATGCTTTTCAGGTTGAAAACTTCATTTTCAAAATTCCATGATTTTTCCTCGCCCAATTTTTTATTTTCCCTGTCCATTAACATTCAAATACCATTGACATTCATATACAAACTTAAAATTTTCAAATTTGTTTATTTATTTAACTACAAAATAATTAAATTTTCTACAAAACAATTAATTTTTCAACTAAATAGTTGAACTTTCAACCCTAAAAGATAAATTCTCAACAAAAAAGTGTAATAGTTGATATTTCAACCAAGAAAGATGAAATTTCATTTAGAAAAATGAATTTTAAAATCAAAAAGACGAATTTTCAACAAATAAAGATTTTTCAGCGATGAAAGAAAAAAAAAGTTCACCTAAATTGTTTAACCTTAAAGCCGAAAGACGAATTTTCTGTACAAAAATTGAATTTTGAAGCTTCATAAAAAAAATTTCAACAGAATAAGTCAACTTTTACCCTCGCAGTTAAATTTTCAATTAAAAAACATCAGTTTTTAACTGAATAATCAAACTTTTACCAAAGAGATGAATTTTCAACTAAAAATATGAAACTTAAAAAAAAAATGATTTCTTAACAAAGTGGTTCAAACAAAATCGTTTAAATAAGAAGTAAATTTTCTACAAAGATACTTGAATTTTCAACCCAAAAAGACGAATTTTCAACATAACAGTTGAATTTTCAAGCAAAAAGGATGGCTTTTCAACAAATAATGAATTTTCAATCAAACAGTTGCATTTTCATCCAAGAAAGATTAATTTTCTACTAAAACAGATGATTGTTTAAGTCAAAAAGTCAAATATTAAAAAATTTAGTTGATGTGAATTTTTCTCAAAAGGAAATTTCTTTACGAAATAGTTGAATTTTCAACAAAACAGTCGATTTTTGGACCAAAAAGGATAACTTTTTAACAAAATTATGGAATTCTTAACCAAACAGTTGCATTCTTATCCAAGAAAGATGAATTGTCTACTCAGACAGATAAACTTTTAAATAAAAAAGATAAATTAAAAAAAATAGTCGAACTTTCATCCAAAAAAAATTTCAGTTGATTTTTCAACAAAACAGTTGAATTTTCGACCAAAATGGATGACTTTTTAACATAATTATTGAATTTGCAACCAAACAGTTGCATTCTTATCCAAGAAAGATGACATTTCTACCAAAGGGTCAAAAGATTTTGTTACGATTTTTTACGGAAGGTGGGGGGGGGGGGGTCGCTCAGTCATGTACGTAATTTTTGGAAATTTTAAAATGAAACAAAAGACTCGCAGTAATTGTATAGAAATCAGGGAAAATTCATGGATTTAAAAAAAATATCTTGCAAAAGTCAGAGAATTTCTATAACTTTAAATAACTGTCGAGCAGAATAAATTTGAAATTTTTTTATTTTAATTTGAAATTCTTTTATTCCGTTTATTGAAGATTTTAAGTTAGAAATGTTACAAGTTTGAGATTTTGGTATTTAATTATTAATGGTCAGGGAAAATGAAAAATTATTCAGAGAAAAATTGGGGAATTTTTAAAATGAAATTTTTCGGTAACCATAAAATAACATTCTTGTTAGTAATTTATTTTCCTTGTATTTATATTTATATTTCTTTTTTTTTTTTGCAAATCCTTTTTCCTGAAGATTATCTTTTCAGTTATAAATTTTATTATTTGTTTGAAAATTTAATAATTTTGTTAAAAAGGCATCCTTTTTGGTTGAAAATTCAACTATTTCATTTAAAATGTACTTGTAGTTTGACATTCATATTTTGGTGTTGAAAAGTCAACTGAAATCTTTTTTTGATGAAAATTCAACTATTTTTTTGAAAATTGTTCTTGTTAATTTAAAAATTTATCTGTTTTAGTAGAAATTTCATCTTTCTTGGATAAAAATGCAACTATTTGGTTAAGGATTCAATAATTGGGTTAAAAAGTCATCCTTTTTGGGTAAAAATTCAACTGTTTTGATGAAAATTCGTCTTTTTGGGTTGAAAATTCAAGTATCTTGTTCATAACTCATATTTTGGTGTTGAAAAGTCAACTGAAATCTTTTTTAGATGAAAATTCAATTTTTTTTTCATTTGTCTTTTTGATTAAAAAAATTCATCCGTTTTAGTTCTAATGTCATCTTTTTTGGATAAAAATGCTACTATTTTGTTGAAGATTCAATAATTTTGTTAATAAGTCATCCTTTTGGCTAAAAATTTAACTGTTTCGTTGAAAATTCGTCTTTTTGGGTTGTAAATTCAAGTATCTTCTTAGAAAATGTACTTGTTGTTCAAAACTCATATTCTAATGTTAAAAAGTCAAACTAATATCTTTTTTGGATGAAAATTCATTTTTTTTTAAAGTTGTCTTTTTGACTTAAAAATTCATCAGTTTTAGTAGAAATTTCATCTTTCTTGGATAAAAATGCATCTGTTTGGTTGAAAATTAATCTTGTTTTCTTGAGGATTCAACTATTTTCTTTTAAAATTTTGTTTGAACGACTTTGTTGAGAAATCACTTTTTCGTTGAAGATTCGTCATTTTTAATTGAAAATTCATATCTCTAGTTGAAAGTTTAACTTTTTTGTTGAAAACTGATTTTTTTTCATTGAAGATTCAACTGCGAGGGTAAAAGTTGAACTACTTTGTTGAAACTTTTTTTTTTTTCAAAGAAGGTTTTTCTCTTTGGTTGAAATCTCACCTACTTTTGTAAAAAATGAATTTTTTTGCTAAAAATTCATATTTCCTGTTTAAAAATTCCATTTTTTCATAGAAAACTCGTCTTTTGGCTTCAAGGTTCAACAATTTAGGTGAATTTTTTTCTTCATGAACGAAAAATCTTTATTTGTTAAAAATTCGTCTTTTTGCTTTTAAATTTCATTTTTTAAATAAAATTTCATATTTTTTGGTTGAAATCTCAACTATTACACTTTTTTGTTGAGAATTCATATTTTTAGGCTAGAAATTCAATTATTTTTTTGAAAATGTAATTATTTTGTTAAAAAGGCATCCTTTTTGGTTGAAAATTCAACTATTTCATTTAAAATGTACTTGTAGTTTGACATTCATATTTTGGTGTTGAAAAGTCA